>SJYT01035753.1:60237-84587 GCA_006410635.1 Cephalophus harveyi
CTGCCCTAAGGGTGGTGCCATCTGCCCAGGTGCTGAGCACCTCCGCGGGACAAAGCGCCGTGCTCCTCCGAGACAGCACCCCCCACCCCAGTGTGAACTCTGTTTCTTCACTATCAGAGCGAGGACGGCCCCCACGGCGGGGGAGAGGCCGCGGCGCTGTGGGCTCACCGCCTGCTGGGAGCCCTGCCAGGTCTCCGCGCCCCCTTAGTAGATGCAGGCTGACGAGGCATCAGGAGCCCCCGGAAGCCCGACTCCCACGGGCTTTATTTCAGCCGCCGACCCTGAAGCCACCCTGGGCTCAGCTTTGATTAAACACAGAGTCGCCAGCGTTGACCCGGCGGTGACAGCTGTGACTGACCATGAGACTCGCCCAAAGCTCATGTTATTTAAACACTAACTTTCAGGCCACTCTTCTAGTTCAGAGTCTGTGGCACGGGGCCTCAAGTCTGAATTTCAAAATAAACAAACACTCTCTAGGCGATTCTGTTACGTGTGAATGGGGATCAGAGTACGATCGCAGTACAAAGTTGCCAACCAAATAACCCTTTATGCTTTTGTGTAAAATGAAATTATTAACTTCCTGCTCTTAAATTTATAGAGAAGTATCTTAAATCCTTCAAAATGAGATGGGGCAGGCAAGGTTGACCTTGAACACTTCACTCCACCAGGCTTCCTTCAGGCCAGGTCTGTGAGACAGCAACCAGCAGAGGCGTGGAAAAAAGTCAGACAAGCCATGAAATTCCCTTCAGGGGAAGAAAGTCCACCAAGCATTTATACAGACAGAGACAAAGGGGACATAAAATGCTCCGTAGTGGCCACACTGGAATGATGTCTGTCTGAAAACCAAGCGCCCAGTCTCCCCCCAGGGAAGGTCGCTGTCTCTCCACCTACCACGACGGTCGTCTTTGGGTCTTTGCCTGCCAGCTCCCTCACAGCTATCTCTTCGTCAGGCTGCCCGAAAGTAAAGTAATTTGGATAAAAAGCACCTGCCAACACAACCTGGAAGACAGACGTATTTTCATGAAGTAACAACATGATTTTATGACGTTGTCTCATTAATATACTGATCTCATCCCAGAATGACATCCATAATATAAAAGATGAGTTAATACTTTTTAAAAAACCTGGACCTTTAATCAATCAAGCAGAAAGTCATGATTCTGGTTACTTCCCCGTAACAGAAAGGCATTCTACAAGGTCATTCCTCCAAGGAGCCTGACTATTCCTCAGAATGAGGGTCAGGGACTTTCCCGGCAGTCCAGCAGTTAAGACACCACTCTCCCAATCCAGGGGACACAGGTTCGATCCCTGGTTGGGTAACTAAGATCCCACAAGCCACACCGCGCAGCTAGAAAAAAAAGAACGAGGTTTAGAAAACAGTGGTGAGTTGAACAAGGACATGAATGATTGCACATTCAGGGCCCTGGGGGCGAGCCGGCATTTTCTACCTTCTCCTCATGTACTTCCTTCCATGGGTCAGGCCTTCTCCAAAATGTTCAGGTAAAGTTACAAGTGGGGCACATAGACTCAGAGCAGCAGGCCTGCCTTCAGTGTTCACTTCTGAAAAGCATTCTGCAAAGAGCTGCTTCTTCAGTTAAAAACATGCCATCTGAAACCAGCACCCAAGGAAGACTGTTCCAACCTTAATTTGACATTGGTTTCCCAACGGCCTCCAGGCTACAGGATCCCAACTCTGCATGCGTCAGCCAACACACGGGCGCAGGACAAGACCTCCTCCTCCTCTGAGCCCTGAGCTAGAAGCACTGGCTGCCTTTCCAGGATACACTTCCCTCTATACACGCCTAGAAGGCTCCATCCAACGAGGGAATCTGATCATGGACTCCAAAGGTAAAATAACTTTTTGATGCAGGGTAAAAGCAACGTAATATTAACAGCAATTTTACTTTCTTAAAAGCCAAAATAAGAGGATCTCTCTAGAAGCAGTAAAGACAGCAGTCTTCAGAAACACTCCTCCAGAGATCAGAACTGGGTCTGGATCACCAACTCCTGTTCTCCAACACAGTGTGAACACTGGGCATCTAGGCTCTCCTGTGAGATACAATCTGTATCAGCAAAGGGGAGCAAGCACTTTCACAACCGTGAGACCAAAGGTGCAGAAGGAACCAGGAAAAGACATCCGGGCACGCCCACGTACCTGCAGGATGAATCTCTGCTTGTGCGCGTACTCCTGGTCCATGACAGGCCGCCGGGAACCTACAAACATGTTGAACTGTGAGATCCTAGTCTTCAGCTCTTCGTATAACTCAGCCACCTGCGAAAAACACGTTGACAGATGGTGTCTCCAGGTGAGCACGCTGTTCAGGGCAGTGGCAGCAGCTGAAAAGCAGTCCACGCTGGGGAACACAGCTACGTCTATGGGCCAAACACTGCAGCCACTGAGAGCCGTAACACTCAAGACTGATTAACACAGGATGGGAAAGACACACAATGCAGCGTCACAAACAACAGGACACAGGCTGTGTATGCTTCACAAGCCCAGCTTATAAACCCACGCAGGAGACCACTGCAGATGCACACACAGGCACCAGCGGGGTCAGAGGAGCCGGACACCATGACCACAGCCCTCGCTCCGAGCCCTGGGACACTTCCACAGTCTCTCGCCATAAGCATATACCGCTGCTTTGTGATTAAACACAATGGCTACACAGTCACCCTGAACAAAAAAAAAAACCTCCTTAGTTTAAATAGAATCGTCTCACATAAAATGATTTCATCACACTTCAAATGTATACACCCAAGAATACACAAATCCAAACACCTATGAACGCATCATAAATTAACTTACCACAAAATTCTCTCAGTAGGTGACAATAAGGAAAAAACTATGCAAGCCACAGTTGTAAAGGTAACTGGAAAGTGAAAGTGAAAGTGAAGTCGCTCAGTTGTGTCCGACTCTTTGCGACCCCGTGGACTGTAGCCCACCAAGCTCCTCTGTCCATGGGGATTCTCCAGGCAAGAATACTGGAGTGGGTTGCCATTTCCTTCTCCAGGGGATCTTCCCAACCCAGGGATCAAACCCAGGTCTCCCGCATTGCGGGCAGACGCTTTAACCTCTGAGCCACGAGGGAAAAGGATGGTAAGGACAAAAACTCTTAGAAGTCCTGACCCATGAGGAGAGGAGGAGAGCCTGGGGACACAGGAAGGGCCCAGCCTGGCCACTTCCACACTCACGACTGAAATCACCCAGAAGGCTGCAGGAAATACAGCTTGTGTAATTAAAAACCAATTTAAAATTATGCAAGTCACCTTTTCTGACCAAAATGCAATAAAAATCAAAATATTAACAACAAAGCAAGATACCTAAAGATATTTCTTTCTACCTAGAAACTCAAACATTCTTCTAGAAGACCCTGAGTCAAGGAGAAAGCCAACAGTGAAATGAGCCTCAGACAGGGATAGCAGTGAGCTCCCTACAGCTGGGAGCGAGTGCGCATCCCTACATGGGATGTCAAAGACCAACAGATCCAAACCGCTCACAGGAAAACTCACAGCTTCAACTGCTTTTAACTAGAAAGACTGAAAGTGCATCCCACTCCAATATTCTTGCCTGGGAAATCCCACGGACAGAGGAGCCTGGCAGGCTATAGTCCATGGGATCTCAAAAGAGTCAGACCTGACTTAGAAAGAGATAATAAGTTAAATTCTCATCTCAGTAACACTAAAAAAGTAAACCAGAGAAAAACTAAATTAATGGAAAAAAGTCAATCCATTGAAATCTTTTACCTTTCCTCTCCCACAAAACACCTGCACAGTAAAACTGTCAAATCAAACCAAGAGTAAGTTCTCTGAAAATACAATAAAACAGACACAGCAGCTTGCAAACCAGTGCAGTAAAGGACTCAAGTCAGCAGGCCGGCTGTCCGCATCCTGGACATTCCAAAGGAAGGTCTGGCTCCCGGCAGGTCACCTCTGGGTCCCTGGCATATCCTGCCTCTAAGAGCGTCTTTATTCAGCTGAGGCCTTTGTTCAGCATGAATGCAACAAGCAGTTCTTGGAGCAACGTGACATCGTGGGGGCGGGGGGCAAGGGGCCTAGGCCACATGGTATCGACGTGACCTTCAGAGGTGCTGAAAACCAAGCCAGCAAGGTCAACCAGGTGAGGCCCCCGACTATGTAACCAACCCTCCACACAAGCCTGCACGCCAAGGCCCAGCGAGCCCCCCCGGCCCGCAGAGCCTCCTGCAGAGTCGCCCGTGCTGCCCGGGAGGCCCTGCCACAAGAGGCCGGCTGCGGGCCGACGCCTGGTCTCTCCTGGTCCCTCCCCATCGCCTTGCACCTTGCCTGGTCTTCATCTGTGTCCTTTCGCCGTAACAAGCTGTAACTGTGACCACAACACATCAGTTCTCCTAACGCTGGACATAGGATGTACTTCCTGGAAGGCTCGCTGCTACCCATGGGGTCACGAAGAGGCCCACACGACTGAGCAACTAAGCACACCACAGGACAACACCCTGTGTAGTGCTGGTACTTGATAAACGCCGCCTTTACTTTCATTCAAAGAATAAACAACTCACCTCTCTAATTCTCTTGATCTGAATGTAATTTAACCGTCCCCAGTCAAGTTCATCCTTTAAATAAACAAAAGCATGCCATTCATTATTAAAGTGACAAACTAGGACTGACACACCTCCTATAACACACGCATCTCACGGGGAAGAATATAAACCAACAGGAGAAACGCTGGCTGGCTCTCTTGCAGTTCAGTCACACAGTCGTGTCCGACTCCTGCGACCCCAGGGACTGCGGCGCCCCAGGCCTCCCTGTCCAGCACCAACTCTTGGACTGTGCTCAAACTCATGTCCATCGAGTCGGTGATGCCATCCAACCATCTCATCCTCTGTCATCCCCTTCTCCTCCTGCCTTCAATCTTTCCCAGCATCAGGGTCTTTTTCAATGAGTCAGCTGTTTGCATCAGGTGGCAAATGTACTGGAGTTTCATCTTTAGCATCAGTCCTTCCAATGAAGATTCAGAACCGAATTCCTTTAGGATGGACTGGTTGGATTGCCATGCTCTCCAAGGGACTCTCTCGAGTCTCCTCCAACACCACAGTTCAAAAGCATCAATTCTTTGGTGCTCAGCTTTTTCTGTGGTCCAACTCTCACATCCATACATGACCACAGGAAAAACCGCAGCTTTGATGACACAGACCTTTCTTGGTAATGTCTGCTTTTTAATATGCTATCTAGGTTGGTCACAGCTTTTCTTCCAAGGAGCAAGAGACTTTTAATTTACTGGCTGCAGTCACCACCTGCAGTGATTTTGGAGTGCAAGGAAATAGTCTGTCACTGTTTCCATTGTTTCCCTATCTGTTTGCCATGAAGTGATGGGACCAGATGCCCTGATTTTCATTTTCTGAATGCTGAGCTTTAAGCCAGCTTTTTCACTCTCCGCTTTCACCTTCATCAAGGGGTTCTTAAGTTCTTCTTCACTTTCTGCTATAAGGGTGGTGTTATCTCCATATTTGAGGTTATTGATATATCTCCTGGCAATCTTGATTCCAGCTTGTGATTCATCCAGCCTGGCATTTCTCATGATGTACTCTGCAAATAAGTTAAATAAGTAGGGTGACAATACACAGCCTTGACGTACTCTTTTCCCGATTTGGAACCAATCCAGGGTTCCATGTCCAGTTCTAACTGTTGCTTCTTGATCTGCATACAGATTTCTCAGGATTAAGTAAGATGGTCGGGTATTCTCATCTCTAAGAATTTTCCAGTTTGTTGTGATCCACTCTATCAAAGGCTTTAGTGTAGTCAACAAAACAGATGATTTTCTGAAATTCTCTTGCTTTTTCTATGATCCAGCAGATGTTGGCAATTTGATTTCTGGTTCCTCTGCCTTGTCTAAATATAGGTTGTGCATCTGGAAATTCTCAGTTGGTGTACTGTTGAAGCCTAGCTTGGAGAATTTTGAGCATTACTTTGCTAGCGTGTGAGATGAGTGCAATTGTGCGGTAGTTTGAGCATTCTTTGGCATTGCCTTTCTTTGGGATTGGAATGAAAACTGACCTTTTCCAGTCCTGTGGCCACTGCTGAGTCTTCCAAATTTGCTGGCAGATTGAGTGCAGCACTTTCACAGCATCATCTTTCAGGATTTGAAACAGCTCAGCTGGAATTCCATCACCTCCACTAGCTTTGTTCGTAGTGATGCTTCCTAAGGCCCACTTGACATCGCATTCCAGGATGGCTGACTCTAGGTGAGTGATCACAGCATCGTGGTTATCTGGATCATTAACAACTTTTTTGTACAGTTCTTCTGTGTATTCTTGCCACCTCTTCTCAATCTCTTGCTTCTGTTAGGTCCATACTGTTTCTGTCCTTTATTGTGCCCACCTTTGCATGAAAAGTTCCCTTGATATCTCTAATTTTCTTGAAGAGATCTCTAGTCTTTCCCATTCTGTTGTTTTCCTCTATTTCTTCGCACTGATCACTTAGGAAAGCTTTCTTATCTCTCCTTGCTATTCTTTGGAACTCTGCATTCAGATGGGTTCATCTTTCACTTTGCCCTTTGCCTTTCGCTTCTCCTCCGCCCTCAGCCATTTCTAAGGCCTCCTCAGGCAGCCATTTTGCCTTTCTGCATTTATTCTTCTTGGGCTGACGGTCTACACAATGGCTTTCATGAGTAATTCAGGCGGTTGCTCTAAGGATGCATCTGGGCAGAGCAAATTTACACACGCATACCTATCAGCAACCTTTCGAACACACTCAGTTTAGAAGGAGAACAAAACCTGACTGCGCCCACCCCAAAAAACGAAGGCTAACAGGCTGCTTTTTCCACGCCCACTATGGAACACAGGGCTGAAGCAGCGGACGGAAAGCCTCGAGCCCCTCCGCTCTGAGCAGCAGCCCAGGCGCGGCCCCCAAGCCTGTGGTCCCAGCAGCTGCCGGGGCTCCTGACATGGAAGGGTCCCCGTTCTCGGAGGCGGGCGGCAGGCAGCACGGCTAGACACAGGCCCCAGCACCTCCAGGAGCCGGCTGCTCCAACAAGCCGGGCGCTGCCGGTTCCCACGGGGCAGTGAGGCTGAGCGCAAGGGGCCCAGGAAGCTCCCGGGGCACCGGCAGTCACAGCAGAGAAACCCAGGGCACAGCCACTGACCTTCGGGTAAGGGTCCCCGTTCTCGGAGGCGGGCGGCAGGCAGCACGGCTAGACACAGGCCCCAGCACCTCCAGGAGCCGGCTGCTCCAACAAGCCGGGCGCTGCCGGTTCCCACGGGGCAGTGAGGCTGAGCGCAAGGGGCCCAGGAAGCTCCCGGGGCACCGGCAGTCACAGCAGAGAAACCCAGGGAACAGCCACTGACCTTCGGGTGTCGCAGCTCCCCTCTCTGCCTGCAGGTCTGCCACGCCTACAAAGAAACCATCGGGTTCAAAATTCTTTCCCGACCATAGACAATTTATAGATTTGTTCTTTCTTTTTGAAAATTATCAAAGCATGATAACACATTTATAGGAGACTTGGAAAATACAGAGCAAAGTTAACATATAGTTCTACTATATACTAAAATTATTCTTTTAAGTGGGTGAAACAGGGTTTTAGTTGAGAGGTTTTTTTTCAGTCAACTTCATAGACCCAGACTCCCATCCTGACACACTTCTCCCAAAAGTTTCTTTCGTCTCAGGGGTCAGTGACACTAAAAATCCTTCTGATGGAGACAGGCACAGGGCGCGCAAAGGGTCCCGACACCCGCGGTCGCTCCTTTCGGAGCTGGACTTACTCTAAAGGCTTCAACAAGTGCAATACAGTCACTCCTGCTACTGCCAGCGAAATTCGCTTTGTTCCTGTAAACAGACAACAAAGGGCGTCACTTGCTCCCATTAAAACACAGTGGCTTACAAGTATGAGAGTTAAATACCTATATCCATCAAGATGCTGCCTAAAAGGCATCGCAAAAAAATTCTTCAAGGAAAGAGATGCCGCTGTCAAGAGAACAAACAAAGACAATGTGAGATTCTCAGAAGGGCCTCTCCTTACCCCCTCCGTCACCTCCTGGCCACTGCACGCTCACCGATGATAAGACACTCGTCCAGACACCCGAACGCGTGTCCGAGCACTATGAGCTTGCCGAGCTGCTGACTGACGGGCAGCTGGGCGAGGACCCTTCCTAGGAAGGTCAGCTCGCCGTCGTGGGGGTTGTCCTCTTCCCTCTGCCCACTCACCGCAAGCGCTCCCACCTTCACGGAACAAAGCAGGGCCACCAGTAACCGAGGCTTGGCTCACGCCCTTCCTCCCTCAGGCAGGGAGTTTAAGACAGTGACCAACCGTGGATGAGCAAGGCTCCGAACGGCCTCTGAGTCAGCTTACTAAAGACTGAGAGTAAAGGTTTTTTGAAACCGAGAACGCCATTTCATTATTTCCACGTAACTCACAGACTAACGAACGTGGCAGGCCCAAACCCAAATATCCAGCCGCTGCATCATTCACAGCCAGAGGGAGTAGATCCCGCGCAGAGAAAGATGTCCTCAACTGGATGGAGTGTGTTTTATGGACACCCAAGCAAGTACGAGAGGCACCCCAAGGCCAAGGGCCGGAGGCAGACGCGCACAGCCGGCAGACAGGGGCGCCCAGCTAGGCTGCCCACGGCAGGGGCAGAGCCAGAGCCCACGGCAGGAGCAGGGCCTCCAGCGCCAGGAAGGAGAAGGCTGGCGGGGTGAGGAGCAGGACTCGAGGGCGGGGGAGAGGGCTCCTGCGGCCGGAGCCGGGGAACAGGCCCGCACTGCGCCCGGCGGCCCTGCCCGCGCTTCTCAGCAAACAGCGAGCCCGGCAGGGCGCGCGTGACGGGTGGCGAGAGAGCAGAGCTTCTAACAGAGCTGGTCTGAACTGCTATATAAATCTGGAATCAACCGTTAGCCATGAATGCCTAGCCAAGCAAACACTATTTACAACCATCAAAATACCTTAAAGATATCCACATTATGGAACCTATAAAATTCACCCAAAAATCTGAGCTTTTCCCAGCACGAACAAGTATGAGAGGGTCCTACCTCCTTGAGCAGAAGGATGGTGCGTTCAATGTCACTCAGACTAGGTGGAGAAAGGGCCGTGGCCAGCAGGGCCCTGGGCTCACCCATGTCAAGTAACTTCACCTTCAATATTGTGCTTCCTAACGGACAACGCTGAAAAGAACAGAACTTGAGTTCAGAAACAGAAATATCAGTAAATCAACTCACCTACTTACACAATTAGTATTCCAGAGGAAGCAGCGCCAGAGAGGAGGTAAAGAGAATTAAGAAAGGAAAACAGAAAGAGGCAGAGGGCTGGGCGGAGGAGAGAGAGACCGGGGATGGAGGGACGTGGGAAAGGAGGAGCGGGTGACAGATGGGAAGACGGACGACGGAGGGGGTCAGAGCGCGAGGAGGGGAGGGCAGGAGCGGGAGGGCAGGAGCAGCCGAGTGGCAGCGGAGCGGCACAGACGGAAGGCGCGCACGGGGCAGCTGGGCACAGCGCTCCTAGGGCCAGCCCCTGGCACGGCGCGACCCCCTCAGGGGCCTGGGGCCCAGGCGATGAAGCCAGTACTGGCATTAAACGACCCTGGTCACAAGTGACGTTTCTGGGGTCAAAATTATATGACACTCAAAATACATTCCTTAGACTGTTGGGTAAAACTGTCCATAAAAACCAACTATGAAGATGACCGAAGTTCGTTACCAGCATCTCAGGGATGACGTGGTTGGGGATGGAGTTGTCCCAGAAATCCTTGTGCACGAGTCTGTAACAGTATCCTTTAGACACCCGTCCAGCACGGCCTTCAAAGGGGGAACATTCAAATGCTGGCATTAGTTACTTAAACATAAGCATAAAGACATGTTTCAGAATAACCATTAAATACTAAGGAAAACTCTGTTATCCTCTAACAAACCAGGTCAGTAAAAACTTCAGAACAGGGCAGTGTTAGAAGCAACCTTATACAGAGAAATTAAGTGCTAACTTGTACGTAGTACAGTATCAAATGCACATTTCCAAAGACTACCACGCTGGCCCCAGAAGGCAACGGCAATCAGAACATTATAAACACCACACCTCTCCTGCAAGCACACAGTTCACACTGACAATCAAGCTGGCAGAGAAGCCTCGCTTCCCCCACTGGATGGGCTGGCTGTGCCCTGTCCCCACAGCCGTGCGGAAGGGTCCGCCCTTCATGACGACTTCACGCGACTTGAGTGTGCAGAGCTCGCAAGCAGGCCTGGCCCGTGGGGACTGGCCAATCAACGGCTCTTCTCTTGCGATGGTATTGCTTGCGCAATGAAAACTGCTTTATCCAGAAACAGGATAAAATCTGAGAGCACGGAAGGGGGGAGGGGGCTTCTTCATGAATACTCGCTTTTAAAAAGTGGGGCAGCCAGGGAGGTGCCTGTGGAGCCTGGACCCCTGCCCTTTCTGCCCGCCCCCCCACCCCGGGAATCCGCCCCCCCACCCCGGGAATCCGCCCCCGCTTGCCACCAGGAGACTGAGTGGAGTGTCCAGGCTTCTGCTTCCACCCCCATCCCACCCCCGTATCTTCAGACGACAGGACTGCACGTGGAAAATCCCAGGGTAATGACAAAACCAAACGCACAACTCCTAGAACCAACAAGTGAAATCAGCAAGTCACAAGATTCCACAGGAGCACAGAAAACCAGCCACGTCTATACACCAGAAACGAACACGTGAAAACCGGACTGAACAACGCCCTCGCCGTCACTGCGGTCACTCCAGTTACACTGAACACTCAGATACCGACCTAGCAAAACGGCCTCCTCGGCGGCTCTGATGGTAAAAAATCTGCCCGCAACGCAGGAGACCCGGGCGCGATCCCTGGATCGGGAGGATCCCTGGGGAAGGAAATGGCAAACCGCTCCGGTGTTCTTGCCGAGAGAATTCCATGGACAGACAAGCCTGGCAGGCTGCCGTCCATGAGATCACAAAGGGCTGACGTGACTGAGTGATAACACTTTCCAGTCCAACACATGCAGCCTCTGCCTGCTGAAAATGACACAATGTGGCGGAAGACATCAAAGGCAAGCGGAAGGAAGGGAGCCACAGGCGTTCAGGGGCAGGCAGACGCAGATCTGCACACACCGCGGTCAGGCTCAGCGCAAGCGCTGGCAGTGCCGGGGGCAGCTTCCGGGTGTGTGCACGCCGCCACTCTACAGTCCCCACAGAAAGGCAGAGCGGGCGCAACAGGCAGAACCACCTGGAGAAGGCGGGCCGGAGGGGCAGGAGTCCATCTGCTCCACGCTAAGCCTCACTACGCAGTGATCGAGACTGTGTTCTTGGTGGAGGAAAAACAGACACGAGAACATAATGAAGACGCAGAAACAGCCCCAGACAAGTGCAGCCCGTGGTGCTCGCAGAGGTGCGCACGCCCTTCACCACGAGGACGACAGCGCTGGGACACTCTGCGTCCAGACAAACTGCACATCGTCGACGAAAACTGACTAAACGGATCACAGACACACAGGCAAAAACCTACCTATGAAACGCCTACAAGAAAACAAGCAGAAACGCCTTTGCAATCTAGGCTAGGTGAGCTGTTCTTATATGACGTCTTAAGCATGATCCATAAAAAGAAAAACTGATATCAATAAACCAAACCACAGCAAAATGTAACTTCTTCTCTACGAAATACCCTGTTAAGAAGAGTAAAAGACAAAATACACACTGTGGGAAATACGGGAAGCCCTCTACAGATGACCCTCAAGCTGCAAACTTTCAAAGGTGAGAACGTGAGTGCCAGCGTTGGCACCCTGGCACTGTGCAAGGTGGCCACCCGCTCCTGGCGGGCAAGCCAACGCGCTCAGCTGTTCAGTAGAGAGGAGGGTGGGGCATGTCAACAGAGTCTGATGGTGTGAGGTGCTGTTGCTTTATACGTAAAACTGGTTCCAATAAAGGCGATCTCTGATTAAGACTGACCACACAAAGAGCGAAACCCTTAAAAGGACGCCCGGTGTGCCGCCAGGCCACGGGGCCGTGCTGGAGCGCCAGCGCCTTACCTTTCCTCTGCTCACAGCTGGTCTTCGAGGCCCAGCTCAGCCGCAGACTCTGGTAATTCGTGTCTTCATCACAAACCAGAGTTCTGGTCAAACAAAAATCTATAACTGTCATAAAAAAGGGAACGTAAATACCGGGTTAGCAAGAAATAACCGTAACAATCGGTGCAGAGGAATGACTCAGTAATGGAGCACACAGCCTTTAGACCTGGTGCACACACAGCAGCCTCTGGAGGAGACCAGCCACTCCCGACTGCCCAGGACAGGGCAGCGCTGGGCACACTCTCCTCCCACGGACGGAGTGTCCAGACAGAAAGAAGAGTGCCGCGCACAGCCCCTGCGGCACAGGGAGCCAGTGCGGGCTGTGCCCCAGCCTCCCAGGACTTGCGGCCGCGCAGCACAGCTGAAGTGGGGACAGTCAGCTCTCAGCCGTGTGCGTGTGTGTGTGTGTGTGTGTACAGTCAGGTCTCAGCCGTGTGCATGTGTGCGTGTGTGTACAGTCAGGTCTCAGCCATGCGTGTGCACGTGTGTGTGTGTGTGTACAGTCAGGTCTCAGCCGTGTGTGTGTGTGTACAGCCAGGTCTCAGCCGTGTACGTGCATGCATGCGTGTGTGTACAGTCGGGTCTCAGCTCTGTGTGTGTGTGTGTGTGTGTGTGTGTACAGCCAGGTCTCAGCCATGTGCACGTGTGTGTGTGTGTATAGTCAAGTCTCAGCCCTGTGTGTGTGTGCGTACAGTCAGGTCTGAGCCCTGTGTGTGTGTGCATACAGTCAGGTCTGAGCCCTGTGTGTGTGTGCGTACAGTCAGGTCTCAGCCGTGTGCGTGTGTGTGTGTATGTATGTACCGCCACGTCTCAGCCATGTGCGCGTGCATGTGTGTGTGTGTACAGTCAGGTTTTAGCCCTGTGTGTGTGTGTGTGTGTGTGTGTGTGTGTAGAGTCAGGTCTCAGGCCTGTGTGTGTGTGCACGCGTGTGCGTGCACGCTGGGTCGGGGCGGCTGGTCCGTGTCTGCGTCAGGGTCCTTCCCTCTAACACCCAGGGACAGGGCCCGTGCCGCTCTCCCCAGGCCCCAGGCCCAGCACAGAGCGGGCAGGCTCCGCGCGGGAAGGGGGTCTGTCCCCGCCGCATGTGCGTGCCCCTCCTCAGTGCCCCCCGCCTCCGGGAGAGCCTCCTGCGCATGCACGACACCACACGCCCCCAGCCCCTCCCGATGGCTCCACCGGGCTCCGGACACTCCTCCCACCATCACCCGCGGGGACCTCCACTCCCAGACGCGAGGCGGGCGGCATCCAGGCCCCCCGTCCTGTGCCCGTCCTCCACCCACCTCGCCTTCCGCGCCCCCCCAACACCCCCTCAGGCTCGATCTCCAGCCTCTCCTCTGGAACTGGAGCTCCCCCACCGCTGTCTGGCGACCCTCCCCAGGAGCCCTTAATCCCCCCACACGGACCCACGGTCTGTTCACCTGAGGAGCAGCGCCCTGCTGCCCCTCGTCTAACGAGCTGCCCTCCCTCCTGACCCAGCACAGGCCCCCAGCCCATCCGCCCGCTCCTCACCCGCCGGACACCCGCAGCCCACCGGGCGGCAGGCAGTGACCCGCCTCATCGCCTGTCAGTGCCCGCCCGCCCCACGTCGGGAGAACGGAGTCGCGCCGTGGTTGGCACGGCCTCCCAGTCCCGGGATGGCCCGCAGGCCTGGCCCCAGGCCGGCGCCCTGCGGCTCCTCCACACTCGGGCCCCCCAAGTCAAGCCCCTCTCAGCTGTCGCCTCCGCACAGAGGGGCCCCCCACGGCCCCAACCGAAAGGTCATTCCTCCCATTAACAGTAACCCCTTTCTCTGAATGATTTTCCTACATAACATCCACCTCGACCTGGAACCACACACACGTTTTTACCTACTGTCTCTCACCAGATGACGTGTCTTGCCCATCCTGCAGGCCTCCCACCAAGAACACTGTCTGGCACGTGTCAGGCTCCCAAACTTTTTCTTGGCTGTGATGCTCCATGTGTGGGATCTGGTTCCCCGACCAGGGACGCACCCCACGTCCCCCGCACTGGGAGCAGAATCTGAACCACTGGACTGCCAGGGAAGTCCCTCCAGCTCCCGACCATGAACCCACAGCCCCACAGAGCCATCAAGGGCACATGTGGGCACCCAGCCTGAGTGCCCTCACCCCTGTGCCGACTCGGGTCCTTCTCAGCCACCCTCAGCAACAGGGAGGACTCGGGGTCCTCCCTGCAGTCACAGTGTCCGGCGGGGCCGCCCCAACGCTCTACCGCCCAGACCCTGGCACGCCCCGGATCACTCCCTGTGCCCAGAGGCTGCCCACATGAAAGGACGCACGTGCTCGGAGGACAGCAGGGAGCGTGCGCCTCCAGAGCAGGGAGGAGACGGTGACAGGGAGGGCCCCCCGAGGGACGCACAGGCCTCAGCTGCCCCGGCCACGCGGGGAGACGGGGGCCTCACCGTACTTGACGTCTGGAACCGTGACAGAACTCTCCGCAATGTTGGTGGACAGAATGATCTGGCAAACAAACAAAAAAGAGCCATCTGACAGGCGCACACATATGGGAAGGCAGCAGGCACGGCGAAAATAGAGCAGCTCCAAGTCAGGGAGCGGCAGAAGCACCGGGCTCGGAGGTTAAAATTAGCCGTTTTTCTATTTCACACAAACGTCCACAATTGGTCAAGGGTCTCGGGGGTGAGGCGAGGAGGACTCAGTGCAGGGGGCTCTGCCCCACACCAGTGGGGGACCCTGGGCCACTCGCCTCATTCTCCTCGTCTGTAAAATGGAGGTGACGGCAATACCCACCCTATTATTTGAGCTAACAAATTCAGAATGCTCAGGACTGCTCCCAGCCTGAACCAGGCGCCCAGTAACAGTAGCTCGCCCTGCAACACTCGCGCGGGGGTCCTGACGCCCACCTGTGCTGGGCCGGCAGCACCACCACAGTTCAAGGCAGACAATATTCTCATAATTAAGCTTCCTAACAGCTCTGCAAGGTCATTTTACTGCCTCTACTTTCAAACAGTAAAATTGAGCCTTGGAGAAGGAAGTGCTCAAAGGCACCCACCTACAAGGGACAGAGCCTTGAGTCATCTGTCCAATTGCACACGCAGGCTCTCAACCCTTCACCTCCATGTAAAGGTGTAGCTTTTCCTGGTGGACTCGCTCTTGGGGGGTCCAGCAGAGTCCTCAATGCACAGAAAACCAGGCTCCTGCACACAGCAGGTGCAGAAACACAGTAGGCAAGAAACGGGGCAAAGCCAGCTCCCCCGACCCCAGATTTGGCAGCTGCAGGGGGTCTCAGAATTACCCAGGGCACAGAGCACCACAGACTACAGGCAGAGGCCCTGGAGGGCCGCAGCGCCTAAGAGCCCTGAGCTGCCGGCAAGGCCTAGGCTGCCCAAGGGACGCACAACCTTCTCCTGGAACCAAAGGGGCTGGGCTGCACATTCGGGGCCCCTGAAGATCTGAAGCCACACTTGAAGGGCTGTGGTAAGATAATCCCATCACCCACCCATAAAGGATTAAAGAAATGCTCTTAAGCATGATCAAGAGTGGGGCGATGCCAGGGACAAGAGGCCAGAGAAGCAACGCCCTGAGGCTGGGGAAATAACAAACCTTAGCAAACAGACTTACAAAACAAAGGCAAAATGAAACACACATGCCTGTGGGTGACTAATCACCAGCTACAGAACCTGCCACCCGCCACCCATGGGGCCGTCCCGCTCTCATCAGCAGGGACTCTAAGGGGAAGGTACTCAGAGCGCAGAACGGGTGCCCCGGCCGTCCCACCTTTCTGTACCCAGGCACAGGACTTAAAAACACGTTGTTCTGTTCCTCCAAAGTCACACTTGAATGGAGTGGATAGACCTGCAACCTAGAAAAGAAGTAAAAGAAATAAAACATCCACAAACAGAAAATATATACGAAAATGAGTAACCACTCGCTAAGACAATCAAAATGATTTAGGGCAGAAACAACACAACGCTGTACAAGTAAAACTACACAGATCATCATCTTAAACGCACCTTTTATGAACCATGTTCGTGAGAAGCTCGTGCATGCAGTTTATTTCACCCAGACCTGGGGAAGAAAGGCAGCGGGGAGACAAAGGGAGACTTGCGTTCGTTTCTAAAAAGCAACCTTTAAGACGACATCTTTGTCAAAGATGGTACTGCCAATTCTTCTTATTGGACTTCTCTGTCCTCTTCACCTAAGCACACCAGTACTGCCAGTGACGAGTGTGCAACACTGTGTTTGCTGCTGTTCAGTCACGAAGTCGTGTCCAACTCTTTGCAGCCCCATGAGCTGCAGCACACGAGGCTTCCCTGTCCTTCGCCATCTCCTGGAGCTTGCTCAGCCTCACGCCCACTGAGCTGGTGATGCCAGCCAACCATCTCACCCTCTGCTGCCCTCCGTCATTCTCAGCATCAGGGTCTTTTCCAATGAGTCGGCTCTACCAGTAACTCAAAAACATGGCAAGAACCGTCTTCTTCCCGTGTTTTCTTCTCCGCAGCAGGGGCTGCCTGTGAGTGCTGCTGGCCCTATGGGTAATTTTACATTTCCTGCCCCCCCCCCCCCCACTGGTTTTCCAAATGCCTCACATTAATTATGCAAAACTCTTACAATCGAAAACTGATATTTAAAAAGTACTGGTCACCAAGATGCGCTACATCTTTTTTATTAGGTCCAGAAATGCTCATTGATATATATAAAGTTTGCATGTGATTTTGCCACATCCTGAATTAACAATATTTGAACCTGTATGGGTTGAACTGTGTCCCCTAAAAGATGTGGAAGCCCCAACCCCAGTCCCTCAGAATGTGACTTTATTTGCAAGTAAAGCATCACTGCAGACCTAATTAGTCAAGAGGAGGTCACACTGGAGAAGACTGGGCCCTTGTTTCAATAGGACTGCTGTCCTTGAGAGAAGACACACACACAGAAAACACCGCGTAACCATCAAGTCAGGAGGAGAAGCATCACAGCCTCGGGCCAAGGGGGCCGGACTGCCTGCCGGAGAGGCAGCAAGAGGCCGGGGAGGAGTCCGGCCGGACCCCCGGGGGAGCGGCCCGGAGACGCCCTGACTGGCACTGCCCGTCTCCACAGCAGCCACTCTCTGCTACAGCAGCCCTAAAAACACTAGCACAGAGCCATTCCCCAAAGATCAGTCAGTGAAGCGAGCATACTATCAAACCCGAACTCACACACACGTGTCACAGAAAGACACAGGCTGGACCCTAAGGTGCCGCTGGCAGACACCCTGTTCCGGGGACGCTGAGCGGCGAGCAAGCACGCACCTCGCGTCAGGCGCTCTTAGGCGCGCACGGCCCTGCCTCCACACAGAGATCGCTGACAAATATTTATATGGGCAAATGCAGCTCCACACCACTGCCAGCTGACGGTTGTCTTCCGGATACAAAACTAATCAGCACCAAACACAAAACTAATCCATATCAACTCAAGCGAAACATGAGCAGAGCTTTCAACTCGCATGTTGTATTCAAAGTAAAATTGTTCTCCACCAAAACTAGCACAAATACCCACACGTTCTATATATTACTTTCCACAACAAAAAAAGACATGAATTGTATATTATTGTATCATAGTTTCATCAAGCTATATCACTCGATTAAAAAATCATTAAAAAGCCATCATTTTTAAAAAGCACAATTTAACATAAATTAATCTTGTCAAATTAATAAAAGATGCTTGCTCCTTGGAAGAAAGGCTATGACAAACCTAGATAGCATATGAAAAAGCAAAGACATTACTTTGCCGACAAAGGTCCATCTAGTCAAAGCTATGGTTTTTCTAGAAGTCATGTACGGATGTGAGAGTTGGACCATAAAGAAAGCTGAGCACTGAAGGATTGATGCTTTGGAACTGTGGAGAAGTTGAAAACTGCTGGAGAAGACTCTTGAGGGTCCCTTGGACACCAAGGAGATCAAATCAGTCAATCCTAAAGGTTATCAACCCTGAATATTCATTGGAAGGATTGATGCTGAAGCTGAAGCTCCAATACTTTGGCCACCTGATGCGAAGAGCTGACTCACTGGAAAAGAGCCTGATGCTGGGAGAGATGGAAGGCAGCAGAAGGGAACGACAGAGGGTGAGGTGGTGGATGGCATCACCGACTCAATGGGCCTGAGTTTGAGCCAGCTCCAGGAAATGGGGTGAAGGATGGGAAGTCTGGCGTGCTGTAGTCCATGGGGTTGCAAACAGTCAGACACCACTGAGGGACTGAACTGAACTGCATATTGTCAAGTATCTTAAACAGATTATTTTCTCAAATACTGAAGAGAAAAGAACTCGAGGACTATCTTGATTATTTTCACGGTATTACAATAATGATGTTATTATTAAATAAAATTTAAATACAGATGGATGACAATTACCTCAAAAATAGCAAACTTAACATGGCTGATTTTTTCCCAAAGGGGGGTCAGACTGCCCTCAAACATAACATTAAACTCTTCATTATCAACGTTTTTAGCAACATAAGGGTTATAGTAAGAAGTCAAACTAAGAACCCCATCCATTCCCATTCCCAGAGTCCAAAAATAAACCCACTCTACAAATAACCACATTTTACCGTATGTGCTAGACACAAACCAGCCTCCATCCCGAGCACGATGCCACATCGTGGAAGGACGGCACTCACCCGGCAGAAACACCAGCACGCTGCTCCGCTCGGACACAAGTGGGGTGCCCGGCCGGGTCTTGGCCCTGTTAACAGGTGAGGTGCACGAACATTAGTCAAGGTGAAGTAGCCGTGGTTTCTTAGAGTCCTGGTAGTACAGGCTTCTAACTGTGAGAGGCTCTTACCTCCAGGTCACCCACGGCAACATTCTGTCCTTTACATAAGACAGCACAGGGGCCCCGGGACGGGAGACACAGCCCAAAGCCCCACAGGCAATCAAGAGGCCTCCAGCCTCCTGACTACTTACTTTGTCCCATTAAAACTCATCATCAGTGAAAGTCTTTGATGTTTAGTTACTGTAATCTAGACCCTCAAAACATGAAAGATTTAGAATAACTATTACAAACAAAACTTAAACTTATAAGGAATCGAAACGATTATCAGAAGGCATTTTTATAGACCAAGATCTCAAACCATCCCCTCGCCTCCGGCCTCCATCAGCCCATCTACTTCGTGTGAACTCAGAAGTCTGATTCCTCCACAAACCCCTGTGGCCCGCCCGGGTGCCAGGCCTCCTCCACGCGGGCCAGCACGGCAGTGAGACAGTCCGCTGCCTGCCCTGCTGACATCCCAGCTGGAGAGACCGACAAGAACAAGGAAGTGGGAACCTTCATCTCACCAATGGGAGCGTGACGGGAACAGGCAGGGCCGCAGAGCTGCAGCCACGGGGCGACCCCCTCACCCCGCCCCTTTCTCTGTGGTCACCATTCCCAGGAATGGTGGGGACTGCTGTTTCTTGGCTTTTCCAAGAATTAAAAAAAAAAAAGATTAGAGTGGAAATTAATGAAACGGAGAAAGAAAAGCAACAGAAAAACACAAACCTAGCTCTTTGAAAAGACAAACTGACAAATCTACCTACTTTGACCAAAGAAAAACAGAGTCCAGTGACTACAATCAGCAATGAGAGAGGGGCTTCCCTGGTGGCATGGTGGATAAGAACCCACCTGCCAGTGCAGGGGACAGAGGTTCACCCTCTGGTCTTGGAGGGTTCCACCGGCCACGGGGTAGCTGAGCCCAGGCGCCACGACGACTGAGCCACGTGTGGCAACCACTGAAGCCCGTGCCTGGAGCCTGTGCTCCACAGCAAGAGAAGCCTGCACTGGCAGGGGGAGCCCCGCTCTCCCCAGCTAGGGACGGCCCCAGCACAGCCACAAAGACCCCACAGCCAAGAGAGTCAATCAATCAAACTGCTTTCTGTTAAAAGATAAATAAAATAAGGTCCTGCTATTGAAAGAAAAAGAGATGAAAGAGAAGACATCACTGCTGACTTTACAGAAAGGAAAAGGCCTGTAAAGGAGTACCATGAACAACCAAAAGCCAACAGGTTAGAAATGGACATCAAGTGGACACACTCCTAAAAGACACAAACCACTGAAACTGATCGAAGGAAAACAGACAGTCTGAACAGATGACACCACGGGATGGAAAGCTGCTGGGCGGCACCACTCAGACTCCGCAAGTCCAAAGAGCCTCACGCAGGTTCACGGAAAGGCAGCCACACCTCCCCACGGCAATCACACCACCGGGTATCACAGACCAGGAACGCAACTGAAGGTTAACCAGGCAGACACACTTACCTACAAGGAACAGCCGAATCAAAAGGTTCTCACCACAGTAAGAGAAGCCAGAAGATTATGGGAAAATATCATAAAATATTTGAGAGAACAATAAAAATGGGTGCATATGATATATGTAAATTACATATCAGTGAAGTTATTTAAACTAAAAAATTAGAAAAAGTACAAGTAAGGAGAGAAATAGCAACCAAATTTTACACTTAACAAAACTGTGTTTCTCAAATGAGAGTGAGACATTTTTAGCCACGTAGAAACTGAGAAGGTTTACCAGCAGACTCAGACTCTGGAGGACATGCTTTGGGAATAATGGAAACAATCTAAGGAAGTCCAAGATAAAAGAATGATGCATAAAATGTCATGTATTTGAGTAAATGTAAACACATTGATCATATAAAAATAACAAAAAACTGTGGGAGCTTAAAAACAGTTAAAATAGTCCTCATTTGCACGTAAGCTGTAGTTTCCAGCTTGAGTGTCAAGCACTGCTCAAGGCCCACCCACATGTAGTCCTGGCACATCCCTGGCACTGCTGCTGGATCAGCGGAGGAGTCAGGATCCAGACAGACCCAAGTGCAGAGTCGGCAGGAAACCTATTCTGAAGGCACGGAACGCAGCTGCCTCCCTCCACGGCATCCCTGGGCAAGAAGGCAGGACGACAATACCCTGATACTTACTGCACATTTACATCACACAACCAACAACTAAAAGAAGTCCCGTGTCTGTGCGTGCCTGAGTCGACAGAGACTAGCCTTCCCAGAGGTCGAGGGCTGGTAACATGAGGAGGTCGATTCTACATTCTGCTTGCTGTTCCAATACGTAAACGGTAAAATTTTCAATGCAGTGTAATATCGTGAAAGACTCTAACCACACCTGTAACCTAACACTGCACTTAAGGGAAAATACCTTCTAGGTTTCAAAGAGCCAGTCAAGGAACAAGCGTCTGGATGACAACGGGCAACTGCTTAGAATCAGGAATAGAGCTTTAGGATAAACGGAATCAAAGGCAAAGAAAGCATTCAACAGTCTCTCCCACAGCAGCCCCGCAAGTTTCACCTCCGGCCATACGGAGCGTGACTTCTGCATGTCTATCTTCAGGCTGCAGTTTCCAGCTTAAAACCTGTCAGCCCTAAAACTGTACTTAGTATGGTTTTAGCTACTTTAAAATAGAAATTTCCAGTAAAACATTTGTTAGAGACTAAGTATTTTGGCCACCTCATGCGAAGAGTTGACTCATTGGAAAAGACTCTGATGCTGGGAGGGATTGGGGGCAGGAGGAGAAGGGGACGACAGAGGATGAGATGGCTGGATGGCATCACTGACTCGATGGACGTGAGTCTGCGTGAACTCCGGGAGTTGGTGATGGACAGGGAGGCCTGGCGTGCTGCGATTCATGGGGACGCAAAGAGTCGGACACGACTGAGCGACTGAACTGAACTTTAGTTTTAAAATATATAGAGTGACCACTTCTCCAGGGGATCTTCCCAACCCAGGGATCAAACCCGGGTCTCTCGCATTGTAGACAGACGCTTTACTGTCTGAGCCACCAGGGAAGTCCATATTGAAAAGATACCTATAGTTAATATTATAATAAGAACACTAAAATGCTTCAAAATGAACAAAGACTTCCCAATCCCACTGAAGTTCACTGCCCACTGGAGGATCTCTTACCCACTCTCCTTCATGTCCAAGTCATCAAACATCTGAATCAGGGAGATGGCAACCTCATAGACAGCCCTGGTTATCACTGGCTCCTCCAGGAGGTGAGGAGAAAGCTAGAGAGAGGAGGAAGGGAAGCTGGAATACCAGAGGCTCACCAAGGGAACTCATAACAAGTACCCCAAATGAACACGTATCGCTGGCAGCCAGGATCTGGGCGCCTGCTGAACAGCAAGCCCCCGACACACAGCCCCCACCAGCACCGCCCTGACGCGGCGCTGGGGCAGTGGGGCAGTCAGGGTGCACGCAGGCGGGAGTCAGACGTCAGGCAGGAGATCTGTTTTGAAGACATGGAAAAGGTGCTCCAAATGCCTGTGGAGCCAGGAGGAGTTTCCCCTCTTCTGTCAACCCTGCCCCCGAGAGCCGAGGACTCACCGCCCCAGGAAGACCACCAGAGCCAGGGAAGGGCAGCAGCCACGTACCACAGCCGCCGAGGCTCTGCGGGCGCCCAGACTGCTCTCAGGTGGGTTAGCACCAGCCGGGGAGCCCGGCACTGTACCACTGCCCTTCGGGTGGCCTCTCCGGACACTGGGGTTCAGCCGCGCCGACCAGCCCTGGTAAGGTCAGGATCACCAGTCTGAGCTGGCAGCATTCCCATGGCAGAGGCCGTCCCTGGGGCACAGCTCCCCAGAATACCCACCGTGACATCTCATCACAGTTTCCATAAGATCTATTCTATAGCCACACTGCAGTTTTTCACCAAGAATAAGAAGGCTTTTTTGTTTAATAATTTTACTGTATAAAAGACACAGCATTTGTTTGTGTGCAGAACACATCAGAAAAAGACTTCAGGAGGAGTCAGCCACAAATGCAAACTTTCTTCCACTTTTTAGGGTAAATTAACTCAGTCACTACTTAAATCATCGGTTTCATTATTACAGTTCTACTAATGTAAGCATGACAGATTATCTTCTGTTTAGTCAATTAACTCTGAATAAACATTCTTGATGTTTAACCTTTACCTTAAGCGACCTTCTACTTGACCCAGTCACCAGTACTTACCACACTACAGCCATACAAAGAAGGTGCAGAGAAAAGGTACACTCTTCAAGCCTCCAACAGCAACATCCACACCCAACTAGAGCCGCCTCCCCACAAACAAGCTGCGGGAAAAGCACGGCGCTGGCTCACAAGGTCTCCCGGAGCTCCAGAATCCAAGCCCACAGAGCACCCGCCTTCTCCACACACAGCCCTGCCTTCTCCGAGCCCGAGCCACGCAGGGGACAGGACGCCCGCGGCCACAGCCCTGGCCCGGCTGCTAAACCGCGGCCCCGTGCGCACAAAGGAGACCCGGAGAAGACACGGGCGCCGGGCCTCCCGCTGCTGGCGAGCCCGGGGCGGACCGGCGGGCAGGGCGCCCAGCAGAGGGCGGACCCCCGGCACCAGAGTCGACACTGCGGGAAGCAGCGGGCAGGAACACAGGGGGAAGCGTGGATGCCCACACAGGTGCGGCCGGGGCGACTCCATATGCCCCCCACCACCACGTTCCTGGACCACGACCCTCGGCAGAGCGGGGCAGGAGCGCCCGTGTCTTTGTTCCCAGCTGAGGCCCAGGACCCCGACGTCTGCCTCCATCTGAGACGGCCTCACCCAGGCCTAGGCAGCTCCGCGAGGAGGAGAGCAGGGCTCCTGGGAGCGAGAGACTGAGCAGGTGGGGGAATATGGATGGACGGGGGAGGGTCCGATATTACCCTGTCTCCACCAAAACGACAAAAACAACAGAATGATCTCCGTTCATTTCCAAGGCAAACTATTCAGTATCGCACTAAACCAGGTCTATGCCCCAACCAGTAACGGCGAAGAAGCTGAAGCTGAATGATTCCATGAGGAGCTGTAAGACTGTCTAGAACTAACACCAAAAAAAAGAATGTCCTTTTCATCATAGGGGACTGGAATGGAAAAGAAGGAACTCAAGAGATACCTGGAGTAACAGGCAAGTTTGAGCTTGGAGTACAAAATGAAGCAGGGCAAAGGCTAACAGAGTCTTGCCAAGAGAACACACTGGTCATAGCAAACACCATCTTCCAACAACACAAGAGATGACTCTTTACATGGACACGAACAGATGGTCAATATGGAAGTCACACTGATTATATTCCTTGAGCCAAAGATGGAGAAGCTCTATACAGTCAGCAAAAACAAGACTGGAAGTTGACTGTGGCTCAGATCAGTTCAGTTCAGTTGCTCAGTCATGTCCGACTCTTTGCAACCCCGTGAACCGCAGCACGCCAGGCCTCCCTGTCCATCACCAACTCCCGGAGTCCACCCAAACCCATGTCCTTTGAGTCAGTGATGCCATCCAGCCATCTCATCCTCCGTCTTCCCTTTCTCCTCCAGCCCTCAATCTTTCCCAGCATCAGGGTCTTT
>SJYT01035753.1:84690-157942 GCA_006410635.1 Cephalophus harveyi
ATCTCACACACTAGCAAAGCAATGCTCAAAATTCTCCAAGTGAGGCTTCAGCATTATGTGAACTGAGAACCTACAAATGTTCAAGCTGGATTTAGAAAAGGCAGAGGAACCAGAGATCAAATTGCCAACATCCGTTGGATCACAGAAAAAAACAGGAGAATTCCAGGAAAATATCTACTTCTGCTTCATCGACTACGCTAAAGCCTTTGACTGTGTGGATCACAACAAACTGGGGAAAATTCTGAAAGAGATGGGAACATGACACCACCTGACCTGCCTCTTGAGAAACCTGTGTGCAGGTCAAGAAGCAACAGTCAGAACTAGACATGGAAGAACTGATGGGTACCAAGTTGGGAAGGGAGCACGTCAAAGTTGTATATTGTCACCCTGCTTATTTAACTTATGTGCAGAGTACATCATGGCAAACGCTGGGCTGGAAGAAGCACAAGCTGGAATCAAGATTGCCGGGAGAAATATCAATAACCTCAGATATGCAGATGACACCACCCTTATGGCAGCAAGTGAAGAAGAACTAAAGAGCCTCTCTTGTCGAAGGTGAAAGAGGAGAGTGAAAAAGCTGGCTTAAAGCTCAACATTCAGAAAACGAAGATCATGGCATCTGGTCTCGTCACTTCATGGCAAATAGATGTGGAAATAGTGACAGTCTTTATTTTCCTGGGCTCCAATATCACTGCAGATGGTGACTGCAGCCATGAAATTAAAAGACGCTTGATCCTTGGAAGAAAAGCTCTGACCAACCTAGACAGCATATTAAAAAGCAGAGACATTACTTTGCCGAGAAAGGTCTGTATAGTCAAAGCTATGGTTTTTCCAGTAGTCACATATGGACTTGAGAGTTTGGCCATAAAGAAAACTGAACGCCAAAGAATTGATGCTTTTGAACTGTGGTGTCGGAGAAGACTCTTGAGAGTCCCTTGGACTGCAAGGAGATCCAACCAGTCCACCCTAAAGGAAATCAGTTCTGAATATTCACTGGAAGAACTGAGGCTGAAGCCCCAGTACTTTGGCCACCTGATGCAAGAGCTGACTCATTGGAAAAGACCCTGATGCTGAGAAAGACTGAAGGCAGGAGGAGAAGGGAAGTGGTTGGATGGCATCACCGACTCAATGAACGTGAGTGTGAGGAAGCTCGGGAGAAGGTGAAGAAGGTGAAAAAGGTGAAGCCTGGCGTGCCACTGTCCACGGGGTCGCAAAGAGTCGGACGTGACTGAGCGGCAGAACGACAAGAAACACCCTCCTCCCAAATCCCCTCAGTGGATGAGGCTGTGCTCCCGGGCGGTGGGCGTCCTCCAGAAGGAGCCCACGGGCCGGCCCAGGGAGCGGGACCCGCTCTGCTCTGGCCCAGCTGCGGGTCACGGTGGCGCAGCTCATCTCAGGGCGCGGCTGGCTGCATCTGTGAACCTCCTGGGGCGAGGCTGTAAGTGCTCTTGGCAATTAAAACAAGCTGAACATCAAGCAAGAGAAAGACTCTTCCAAGGACCCTGGAGGGAACTGCAGTTAGTAACAGAACGACCGGGAGGGCGTCACGGGCCATGGGAAGGGCACGTTTCCAGACACGTGGTGCCAGCGGCACCAAGGATCAGAGGGAGGCAGGCGATGCGTGCCCGGGTGCCCGGACCACGCGAGGCGGTCGCCAGAGGTGCTGGCGAGCCAGGCGTGGTGCCAAGTAAGCAATGCGAGTTGGGTCTGGTGAAAGCTGTGAGCAGCAGGGCCCCGAATCAGGGGTTTCTAAGGTGAGAGACTCAGGGCTCTTTAAATGTGGACAAGACGCTGGGAAAGGTGTGGGAAGCAGGGCCGTGGAGACGCTGAGGCCCCAGGAGGCGGGAAGGGACGGGACTCACAGGCCGTGGAGACGCTGCCATCCCGGGAGGGTCCCGGGCAGACGCGCGAGGGGCCACGGCGGCACCGGGTCTCTCGGCGAGAAGGCGTGCCAGCACAGGTCCTCCGACTCCAAGGGTTAGAAGAGAGGCTACGTGGAGCACGCAGACATCAACCCCAGTCACGCCCTGCGCGCCCGTCCACTGGAACAGTAACT
The DNA here is from genome assembly GCA_006410635.1 of Cephalophus harveyi. Classification (NCBI taxonomy): domain Eukaryota; kingdom Metazoa; phylum Chordata; class Mammalia; order Artiodactyla; family Bovidae; genus Cephalophus; species Cephalophus harveyi. The sequence continues at coordinate 86,747 of SJYT01035753.1, forward strand.
GACAGCGACCAGGAGACGCCAACACGGCCGGGCCCGGCGTCCTCCCAACAGGAGCACGACCCACCGGCCCGCCAGGGCTCACACCTGCGTCCAGGCCTGGCCCCTCCTCAGCACGACCAGGAGGGATCAACAGGAGCCAGTGAGGTCATGGTCAGCCGAACAGAGTGTGAATCACGTCTACTCGTCCTCCAGAACGGGTCAGACAAGGCACAGCGCTCAAACATTATAAATACGGGCGTTTTCCCGCCATCCTGTATGTGGGCTGCTTTAAGAGACTCATTTCCAACCACAGAGCAGTGAGGAGAGGGGAGAATGTCCCCCGACTCGGCTCTACCTCGGGGTGGGGGGCGACACACAGTAGGCAAACCTAGTGTGCACGCGCGCGCACACACACACACACACCCGGAAAAGGAAAAGGACAAAGGAAAGGAGGGGAGCAGAACCTTTCGGGGAGCAGCCCGGTAATCCTCCTCGGCCAGGAGGTCCGGGCCCGTCACCAGCGGCCAGCCGCGCCTGTCGCCGCGTGACAGCGCCGCTCTTCTCCCGGCGGCCCTCTGCCCCGGGGCCCACGGTGCAGCCCAGTCTGGCAGGAAAATCACCCGAGAACCTCCAGCAGCTCCAGCAGCGGGGCACGCTGTCGGATACCCGGCTGCCCCTCCTCCGACCGTCAAGGTCATCGAAAACAAGAGAAGTCTGAGAAGCTGCCACAGCCCGGTGCAGCCTAAGGAGACACGGCAGCCACACCAGCCCAGCGTGGGATCCTGGAGCAGAAAGAGCGCCTCGGGACAGCGAGTGCGCTCCGAGCAAGCCCAGGGCGGCTCACAGAGACCCACCGCGTCAGCTGTTTGCTCTGACAGGTTCAGGGTTTTTTTTCAAGCGCTACAAAGCAAATGTTACCTGTGCACTCTAAGTGATGGATACACAGGTGCTCACTACAAAATTCTTTCAGCTTTTCTGTTTGAAACACTGTTGCTTTAAAAGTTGGAAGAAAAAACAAGTGCTCCATTCGAATGGTCATCGCTGGCCTCCCTGTGACATAATCAGATTTGACAAAATACATCTTCTAACAGTAGGTGAACCCTAGTCTGCCAACTCACTGTAGTAGAGACTGCTTCCTTTAACATTACAGACGCTTTTAATAGAAGTCAAACTCCTCTAGAGAGCGACTTGGCAGCATCCATCAAAATTCCAAACGCACACACGTCCTCCGAGCCACTTTCAGGGACTCACACTGCAGGAGGGCTCGTCCCACACAGGGCTCCTCAGCAGCAGAGTTTCACCCCCACCCAGGGCTGTCTGGGTCCACAAAGAGGGTGGGGGTGCGAGGAGCCCCGCCGGCCCACCTGCGTCCAGTGGGTCAAGGCCAGCAAACGCCCTGCGATGCAGCGGACAGCCCTCACCACACAGAAGGACCTGGCCCGAAACGCCACTTGTGCTGAGGCTAGGAGACCCTGGCCTGCAAGATACACTTTCAGACGTGCAGAGATGTTCCCTTTGGCACTGGTTTTAATAAGAAAAGATCAGAAACACGGGGAATTACTTAAATGAAGATCATCTTTAATAAATGCACCGCGACGTCCACAGCAGCACGACTCGCACCACTCGAGACGGGGAAGCCGCCCACGCGCCCACCAGCAGCCCGAGGCCGGGGAGGCTGGCGCGCACGGTGCACTGCCGCTCGGGCCAGAGAAGGGTGAAACGAGTCGCTTCCAACAGCAGGGCTGAACCCAGAGATCATCACACTAAGCAAAGAGCGTCACAAAGAGAAACACGTATCGTGACGTCATTCATAGGAATCTAAAGCACGAGATTAATGAACGTACCTACAAACCAGAAACCGACTCACAGGCACAGAAGACAAACGGATGGTTCCCAAAGGGGAAGGTGAGCGGCGGCGGGGGGCATAAATTAGGAGTTTGGGATTAGCAGACACAAACTACCACATACAAAGTGAAGCTCAAGGTCCCACCGCGGAGCACAGGGAACTGCATTCAATATCCCATGATAAACTACGATGGAAAAGAATATGAAAAAGAATATAAACACACACACACATACATGTGATGTTTGCATTCACATGCATACATCTTTGCACATGTGACGTGTATGTTATAGGCCAGGGTATCTTTCAGTTCAGTTCAGTCACTCAGTCATGTCCGACTCTTTGCGACCCCATGAATCGCAGCACGCCAGGCCTCCCTGTTCAATACCAACTCCCAGAGTTCACTCAGATTCACGTCCATCGAGTCAGTGATGCCATCCAGCCATCTCATCCTCTGTGGTCCCCTTCTCCTCCTGCCCCCAATCCCTTCCAGCATCAGAGTCTTTTCCAATGAGTCAACTCTTCGCATGAGGTGGCCAAAGTACTGGAGTTTCAGCTTTAGCATCATTCCTTATCCCAGGGCTGATACTGTAAATCAACTATACTTCAGTAAATAAAAAAATATTTATAGTCACATAAAAGAATGTTATATAACTCTGAAAAGGGAATGAAGAAATCATATAATGATATGTAAAAAATGTGCAAAGTTAAGTGAAAAACAGCAAGATGCACAGAGAATGAAATCAATCTATAAAAAAGAGAAACAGCACATCCGTGTTCGCTTCTATGAGCATAAAAACTTAACGGAAGGATCCAAAGAAACTGCTGACACTCGTGTCCTCTTGTTGGCAGGGGACTGGGCAGACAGAAGACAGGAGTAGGAAGGAGCTACTTTACCCCTGCAAATACTTGCTGATCTTCCGATCCTATGAATGTATAACCCACGTGGAAATGAGCGTGAGACACCTGCAGCCTCTCACAGGAAGGGACCATCGTGCACAGTCCCCGCAAGGCTCTTCCTCTAGTTTGCAGCAACACACCTTATACTAGAAATTTCAACTAAAATAAAGTTACCACCCACCCCCAGCTGAATCTACAGTTCTGCAGTGAATCAAATGCCTACATTTTATTCTTCAACGAAGTGCAAAACCAGCCTGAATACTTTTCACCAGGGCATACAATGTTGGGGTGTGTTACACTCACAGTTTATGGCAACAAACCCAGGCGCCTCCTTCCCCTCATTCTTCTCCAGGCCCGCTCCACACCATCGCCCTGCTCCAATTTTAAGCTCCAATAGAGGTTTGCAACTGTAGCTAATGAATGAAGATGTGATCAAATACAAAAGTACATTCACTGCAAAACAAACAATGCATTCCAACATACCCTGCTGTGATGAATGTGCTCCAAATCGTTGAGATAATACTCCTCAATTGAAAAGGGCTTTCCTTCCACTTCAAAGACGTAAGCTGGGTTCATCTTGTTCTGAACAGGAACAGCAAAGTAATCTGCAAACTCTCTGCAGTTGATGGTGGCTGACATGAGGACAACCTGGAGGAGAGACCGTCGGGAAGACAAAGTGACTCCGCCGGTGCTGGCGACCGAAAGGCTTGTTAGGCCAGGCTTCTCTTCCTCCAGGAATTCTCACAACTTCAACTGAAAACTCTGGCTCGATCTCCAGTGTAGTACAAATTATTACAGTCTAGGACTGCTCAGAGATGTCAACTTTTACAATTTCTCTTCAATTATTTTTGTCAAGTGAGAAACTACACTTCTCCAATAGAGCTCAATTACAACCATTTACCTGAAAGGACACTTTGCATCAGAAAGCTAGTTTAGGACAGAATAAGCTCTAGACGGTGTGTTCCAGAAAGCTGAGGGAGCAGAGCAGCAAAGGGGAAGAGGGCAAGGGAGCCGGGAAACCTTGACCCTAAGCAGAGAAACGGAGGCGCCCGGCAACCAGTCCCAACCGAGTGGGATGGCAGAGGCTTGGGGACTCCCTGCAGGTTTCCATTTTCAGAAGGCAAATCTGGGAAGATATCCTAAAGAACTCAGCCGGGAAGGCCAGAAGCAGCATCCGCAGCCTGCCAGCTGTGCCCTGGAGACGGCGGCAGCACTACGCGGGGTCTCCACCGTCCACCAGGCTCCAAAGTGCTAAGCCGGAGGCAGACACGGCTGTCTGCTGACTACATTTCTGAAGTCTAAGTCTTTGCACAAAAGTAAAAACTTTACACAGACATTATTAATACATTTATTGGGCAGACAGAAAAGTCTGTATTTCCTCTCTGATGTCAGATACAAAAGGTCAAATCCCCACTGACCCAGGTCACTCAGAAGCCAGGCTCTGTGAGGCCCTGTGGATGCTATGGGTGGCGCCCAGGGCACGGCCGTCCCAGCAGAGGACCTCTAACGCGTCTGCCGGAGCCGCCAGGCGAGGGCGCGTCCGGGCTTCTGTCCGCCTGCACGCGACTGTGCAGCACTTCCAGGCTCGGCGGCCCAGGCTGCCCCCGCCTCCCCGCCCGCACCCTCCCCGCGGCTCCCCGCAGACGCTCAGCAGCCTGCCCTGACACCTGCTTGTCTGGGGGCCCCGGGCTGAGTCTGGGCAGCCAGCGGCGACGGCCCAAAGCCGGGCCCTCTGGAGGGCTGGGTGCGGAGCGGAAGGGGGCCGGAAGGCCCGTCTGCCCAGGCTCCTCCTGCACCTACGGCCCCTGCAGCAGCTCTCTTTTTAAAAAGGAGTCAGGAAGAAGTTTCCAGAGTCCAACACACTCACTACAGAGCCATACAGAGCCTGATCTTCTAGTTTCTTAGCCCAACTACACACACCACTACAAGGTTCTATATTCAGAAAGCATTATGCTTCCTATATTTTTTTTAATAAATCATGAAAACACTGAAACTGACAAGGCATTTCCTACTACACATATGATCAGTACCAAATTCCTGAGTGCCATTTTCAACAGTGTGGTAATTTTTTTAAATTTACCAAAACTCTTAACTCCTAAAAAGTAAAAAAAAAAAAAAAACTGTAATCAAGTTATTATCTTACAGTAAAAATTAGTCTTAAAATGACAATCACGGGTCTCCCTGGTGGCTCAGTCATGAAGAACCTGCCTGCCAATGCAGGAGACACGGGTGCAATCCCTGATCCAGGAAGATCCCACATGCCGTGGAGCCACCAAGCCTGTGGGCCCAACTTCCGAGCCTGTGCTCCAGAGCCCAGAACTGCAACCTCTGAAGCCTGGGCACCACAGAGCCCACGCTCCCCAACAACAGAGGCCACCACAGTGAGAGGCCCACACGCCGTGGCAACTAGACCAAGTCCACACACCATGGAGACCCAGCACAGCCAAAAGTAAACAGATAAACAAATTATTTTTTAAAGTGACCGTCAAGAAAGGTCTGGTTCTGCTGATTCTCTCCAGTCCTCTTAAGCAGTCAAAGTGAGAGTCTCTCAGTCATGTCTGACTCTTTGCGACTGTACAGTCCATGGAATTCTCCAGGCCAGAATAATGGAGTGGGTAGCCTTTCCCTTCTCCAGGAAATCTTCCCAACCCAGGGATCGAACCCAGGTCTCCCGCATTCCAGGTGGATTCTTTACCAGCTGAGCCACCAGGGAAGCCCCAGAATACTGGAGTGGGTAGCCGATCCCTTCTCCAGGGGATCTTCCCGACCCAGGAAATCGAGCCAGGGTATCCTGCATTGCAGGCGGATTCTTTATCAACTGAGATATCAGGGAAGCCTATCTTAAGCCCTAAGTCAGCCTACTGCAAACCTTGCGTTCTACTTCCTCAGCGCCCTCCAGGTGAGACTGTGACCCTTCCAAGGCTGACGTCCCCACCCTGGAAGGTGGGGAGGGAGGAAAGTCTCCCTAAGCCGAGAGATGAAACACGTGCAGACAAGATACAGTATGGTCGAGCGGGCACCTGCTTTCCACAGACAGCAAGTCCTCCCACAGCCCTTCCCATGGTGAATGACCGCGCCAGTCACCGCCGCTCTGGGAGACTGCCACAGAGCAGAGCTGGGCTGACCTGTGTCTAGACTGCGTAATAATCATAAACCCTGGTCAAGTTCACGTCCTCATCCTTTCTGTTCAGATAAAATGTAAACAATGTTGGCCATTCCCACAGGCTTTCGGTTAGCTCCTAACGTAAGTCTCCTGTAAAAGCAGGGCGCGCAACCGCTAACTTCAGAGAGACTCAGTGCTGCTTATAAAGCAGAGACGACAGAGTCACGTTCCCTCAAACTCTGGTTTTTATTCAGCCCAGTTGTGCTCTAATATCCAGCATTTCATTATTTTCTGCAGCCTGGAGAATATTTTACAATTTAATGCAACATAATAACCAGAAACTCTTCCACTGTCTGATCCTAAGAGAAGGTCCTCTAGCCAGCTTCTTGGCAAGATCTGGAGGACTGCAGAGACAATGATTTTAAGAGTCACTGCTTTCAACCATTTCTACTGAACAAAACTACATGATAAATCTAACCCTGAATATTTCAGTTACTCATAAAATCAACTTTACCTTCACAAAACGTGAATTTGTTCTTAAAAGTCTGCGGACAACTAGCAACAGAAAATCCATTTCTTCAGTTCGCTCATGCACCTGCAAAATAAGAAGGGAGGCCCCCGCGGGGAGGCATCTGTCAGCATGGAGTAACGGGGGGAAAGGCTCACCGCCGTGCCCAGGGCCGGGGTCAAGGCTCTGCAATGGACACCGCCACTCAGCCCCCAAACCAGGATGTGCAGGAGAGGCATGTGGGCCACTGTCCCCGGACCCAACTGGCATCCGGCCGGGCAGGGGCATGTCTAGCACTCTCAGCCCCGCCCACTCAATGCCAACAGCGGCCCTGGTCCCTGAGACAAGACAGAGAAGCACAGAGCAGCCTCCCGCAGCCACCCCCGGCCCTCGGCCCCTGCCCCGGGCCCATCTGCACTGTGACCGCAGCAGGGGTGCGGGGCAGCAGGCCGCCTGCCCAGCAGGGCGGGAACTGACGGGAGGCCTGGGAAGAGCCGGCTTGGCAGGAGCAGGCAGGGCAGGGCTGGGGAGGAGCAGAGGGCAGCAGGGAGCCTTGCGTCTGGGACACGGGGCTGCGGGGGCCCAGGGGAAACTGCCCCACGCAGCCCCGCTCAGACAGCGGCCTTCCAGCAGGAAACCACACCCCCCGGGGCCTGCCCACCCCCACCAGCTGAGGGGTGAGTCACGTGTGGGGCATCTCACACGGAGCCGGGCTACCCCGGGCTCCTGAGTCTCAAAGAGGGAGCCCCCTTCTCCGCAGGGCGAGAGGCTGCACCGCGGCTTCTCTGGCCGGACGCCTCAGAAACCCAACCCTCATCCTCTCGCCAAACTCAGCGCGGAGAGCAGCGCCTCAACACCAGCGTGCCGCCTTGGACTTGAGAAGCAGAAACAAAGGCTGTCCTCAGTGAAGAGCCCCAGGGGGGCCTCCTCAGCACCGAGGCCCCGGCCCCCACGCCATCCTGAGGAGCCCCCACAGCTCAGACTTCACACAACGGCTTCTCCCGCTGCTGGAGGCTGGGCCGGCCCTCCCGCCTGAGGACCCACTCGGCCCTCCACCCGGGGTCCTCCCGCAACGCTGGCATTCCTCTGTCCACATACACCTCAGCAGACACCGGTCCCCCCAGCAGAGAGGCCGAGAGCAGAAACTACAGCTTCTCCAACTTGATGACCTCAGCACCTAATGAGGCAGGTACTCTACAGATGTTTATTGAATGAATGATTCACCTGAAGTGAGTTTATTCTCTTTCCAGAGCTAAGAAGTTAAGGACATGACCATTCCATTCCCTGCTTATTTAACTTACATGCAGAGTATATCATGCAAAATGCCGGGCTGGATGAAGCACAAGCTTGAATAAAGATTGCCAGGAGAAATATCAATAACTTCAGATATGCAAATGATACGACCCTTATGACAGAAAGCAAAACTAAAGAGCCTCTTGATGATAGTCAAAGAGGGGAGTGAAAAAGCTTAACAACTCAACATTCAAAAAATGAAGATCATGACATCCAGTCCCATCACATCATGGCAAATAGATCAGGAAAAATGGAAACAGTGACAGATCTTATTTTCTTGGGCTCCAAAATCACTGTAGATGGTGACTGCAGCCATGAAATTACAAGATGCTTGGTCCTTGAAAGAAAAGCTAGGACAAACCTAGACAGAATATTAAAAAGCAGAGACATCACTTTGCCAACAAAGGCCCATCTCGTCAAAGCTATGGTTTTTCCAGTAATCATGTAGATATGTGAGAGTTGGACCATAAAGAAGGCTGAGCACCAAAGAATGGACGTCTTCTAACTATGGTGCTGGAGAAGACTCTTGGGAGTCCCCTGGACTGCAAGCAGATCAAACCAGTCAATCATAAAGGAAATCAACCCTGAATATTCACTGGAAGGACTGATGCTGAAGCTCCAATACTTTGGCCACCTAATGCAAAGAGCCAACTCACTGGAAAAGACCCTGATGCTGGCAAAGACTGAAGGCAGAAGAAGGGGATAACAGGATGAGATGGTTGGATGGCATCATCGACTCAACGGACATGAGTCTGAGCCAACTCTGGGAGACACTGAAGGACAGGGAAGCCTGGCGTGCCGCAGGCTACGGAGCTGCAAAGCGTCGACACACTGAACCTCGGCATTCCATTTTCAACTGCCTGGCTGTCTTCAACTTTTGCTGTTATATTTGTTTTGAAATTCAAATCACCCCACACGACAGGAACAATATTCTTTGTAAATGTAAAACTTCAGGTCTATCCAAACCTGTTCATTCTTTAAGCAAAGTTATCACAGTGCCAAGTGACAAGACGCTCCCGTGGGGGGCACGTTCCCGCAGAGTGCAGCTGACGTGTTCCGCTACCATCACGCAGCTTCAAGAAAGAATGACGCCAATACCACAGCGCACACAGGCTTGTCCACGCCACTCAGGTGTGCGTGTGCAGAAACACCTCCTTCCACAGTCAGAAAGATGCTGGATCTACAGAGATAAACAGAAGCTTGAGCAGCAGAGCCTCTGGAGTAGGTTACACTGGGTGAGCCTTGCCATGCTACCTGGAGGCCTGAGCGAAAGGCTCAGGGACTAACGGACACTCCTGTGGACTTTACCATACTGACACCACCTTTGGGCACACTGCCTAAGTTTGATTTCATCACCACCTAAAGATACTCAAAATTGCCAAAAGTCGTGAAGAAAAGTATGAACCACACTGCACGTCCCACTGTACTGCAAAGAGCAACACAGCATGTTCCACGCTTCCCCGTCCCAGACACCCAGGAGCGCCGCAAAACAGGGACGCGTACACGACCTAGTAAACACACCCACTCAGCTTCACCAGCAGTACCGACGGAAGACACTCTCACACGCTGAGGCGCGGGCGAGTCATCCTGGCTTACACGTGGCATGGCGTGGGCTGCGCACTAACTAGAGCAGCCTTCTTTTGTGGCCTGTCACGCAGGCATCACGTATCTTCTTCGTCCACTAAAGAGGAGGATGCATTTGAAAGTCAAAATGGAGTAACTGCGGTTCAGTCATCCAGGGTGGAGCAGGGTGGCCACTGCGGACATGAATCCAGACTGCCCCTGAAGCCCCGAGGATCTGCATGTCCTTAACTGTCCCAGACTCCAGGCCTCCACCCGCATTCTCAGGCGGTATCTGCCAACAGCAGCCCCATGGTCTCAGGTCTCCATAACTCTGCAGCCATCTAACCCCAAGCAGCCCTCTAGCACCCTTCCTTCTGCCCACCTCCAATCCTAACTCTTGATAACAGCTGGCGTTACGTTTCTGGTTTTGCCTTTCCAGGCCCCCACCTTGTAGCCCAGAACACAACTCAAGTGCTCATGAATCTGGGTCTCCCAGGCAATCGGCGTCAGCTTGGCTCAAATAGCACCCTTCTCTTCCTGTTATAGACTGTTTACTCATGATTCCCATTGACAGCGTGTTTCGGTTCCATGCTGATCACACACACATCAGGAGGGTGGGGAGACCTGCCCAAGAGGGCCGCGCAGGGGGCCTCACTCCAGCCTCCATCAGGCGCTCCAGCGCCACCTCGCAGCCTCCCACAGATCCCACTTACCTGCTGTTTCCAAGGCCTCAAGAAACCAGTGAAGCTTCTCGAGGCATAACTACTGCTGAGGTTTAAAACACCAGAGTCTAGGGGGAGTTACTTCCAGAGCTCGTGGGACAACTGTTTGAACACAACATCACTTCACCTCAAAAGACCCTTGTTTAACATAGAATCAAAATTGGGATAGAATCCAATAGAATCCCCTGGAGGGCCAGTGGATAGGGCTCGACACTCAATGCAGAGGGCACAGGTTCAATCCCTGGTGGGGGAACTAAGACTCCACAAGCCCCAGGGCACAGCTAAAAGAAGACAGAATAAAGGCAAATCAAATTAACATCAATTAAAATATTCTATCCTTACGGTGAAAAGTTGAGACAGCTAAGACTGGCACAAAGAAAGGGTTCACAGTACATTGTTAGGGATTTTTTTTTAGAAAAGAGAATAGATTAATATCTATTCATTTTCTTAAAAGATGTTTTTATTGTTCTTATTTTACTAGATGGAAAGTATTTGTAAGGTGCTGAAAACACCTACAGACAATTAAAGTTCTTTTAATCGTCTGATGTGGCTAATACTCCAAACCAGGGTCAGCAGGCGTCCGCTGTGAAAGGCCAGAGGGCAAGTGCGTCCAGCTTCACGGCACATACGGCCCCACCCCAAGCGCCCATCTCTTGCGCAGTAGCCTCACAGCGCTCATAAACGCAGCAAAGCTGTGTGCCAATGAAACCGCATTTACAGAAAGGGCCAAATTCGGCGTGAGAGCTGCATGCAGTCTGCCAACCCCGGTCTCAACAAGGAATCTCTGCGTTCTCCTCAACCTCCTCACCCGTGTTTTGCAAGTAAGAGCAAAGTATAAAAAGAGCAAATCAACTTTCATGAGTAGAACAAGCCAATACAGACTCAAAGAACTTTCTGACACTTTACCAGTAACTTGCACTGTGTTCTCTCATCAAATAAAAACAGCACGTAAGAGCAGAGCACTTACTTCGTCAATGAAGATGTGCGTGAACTCCACCAAGCTCAGCAAATCAACTTTCATGAGTGGAACAAGCCAATACAGACTCAAAGAACTTTCTGACACTTTACCAGTAACTTGCACTGTGTTCTCTCATCAAATAAAAACAGCACGTAAGAGCAGAGCACTTACTTCGTCAATGAAGATGTGCGTGAACTCCACCAAGCTCTTGGCGCCGACTACCTTCTGGAGCAGGACTCCCGTTGTCACGTAAATTAACCTGGTGTCTTCTGTCGCTATTTTTTCCAACCCTACCTAAAATTGGGGAAGGAAAAAAGAGAGAGTTTTCTATTTAAATGGTTTACGTTTAACTACAAAAAAAGCAATGTTAATTTCGTAATGAAGGTAAGAAAGGGAACAAAAAATTATCATATATCGCAAAAAATAATAGGGTCTCAACTAACAAATTCTCAAATTGATTTTTCTTCTTCTTCTTCGGTGATGAGGGGAGAGACTGGCTTATCCAGTCCTACTGCCCATGCCATTTTGATGCTGAGATGACTATATATGAAGACCTCTTCAACATAAAGATACAATTAAAGATAAAATTACAAAAGCCATGAGTCTGAGAATTCTCACTTCTTTTATATTTGACTGAGAAAGAAATTAAGCTATCTTCAAGAACTTCTGATTTTCACTCTTTTTGAAATTATGCCGTAATTCTGCTCCATAAGCAACTGACTGCATCTTCTCTCCCAGCAGAAAATAAATCACATCCTATCACTGACTTATGTAAAAGATAAAACGAACAAGGGGAGAAGCTCACCTGGTAGCCCACCAATCCACCCAAAACCCAGCCGCGCTCCCTGCTGATCCAGCGGGCGATGCTGCTGGCCCCGATCTTGCGCGGCTGGGTGACCACGATGTTGCAGTAGGCGCCGCGCTGCAGACAGTGGTCGAGGACGTACTGCGGGAGCTGGGTGCTCTTACCACTGCCTGCGGCACCGTGGACGATCACCACGGAATTGCCTTCTATCAAAGAGAGGACCTAGAATGGTCAAAGAGAATTCCTTCACACTTGCCACAGATTTCACAATGCTGTAAAGTACTACCTACGAACCGGAAGCTTAATCTCAGGAAGACTCTCAGGGTTTCTTTTCTCCTCAGCCTTACAAGTTAAATACTTAACCTAACCACCTAAACATCACAAAAGGGACAAAAGGGACACAGGTTATTAGTGGTTACTGCACTTGGAACAATCCGACCACTGTGAGCAGTAAGGACTGGCCACAGCAATCCAGGCCAAATTCACCGCCCCCTGGGTCTTCTCCATCTATAAAAATGAAAATACCAAATCGAATTTCTATAGCTCTTGTTAAGTCTAAATTTCTATTATTTTTAAATTGTGTGCTAAGCCTCCATCTAATTCTACTAAGAAACATGCAAACACAGCTGCTGTTACACATAACAAAGGCGCACTCACGTCTCATTAGAAATTCCTCAGACACTTTAAAACAAGCAGCTTCCACGGCGCACAGAGTGGCTGCCAGAGCAGGCGGCAGCGCTGATCCAGTTACCCACCCCTCCCCCACCTCCCCCCAGACCCCATTCAGTGTCACTCCAGTCCTCAAGACGGTCATAATAAAGCTTATCTACTCTACACAAGTTGCATGATTCACTAAGACAAAGCAAAAATGAATTCAGAACATTTACAGTTTACTGTCATCTATAATCATTTCTTCCATTAGTACAGTTAATTACTATTTCAATACATCTACTTTTAACCAGGTTTATGCCGTGCTAAGTCACTTAAGTTGTGTTTGACTCTTTGCGACCACATGGACTGTAGCCCGCCAGGCTCCTCTGTCCATGGGATTCTCCAGGCAAGAATACTGCAGTGGGTTGCCAGGCCCTCCTCCAGGGCATCGTCCAGGCCCAGAGATCAAATGGGCGTTTCTTCCATCTCCTGCACTGGCAGGCAGAGTCTTTAACACTAGTGCCACCTGGGAAGCCCAACCAGGTCGAGTAACACATAACTAATTAAAAATGCAATCATCTTGCCGCTGTGTTGCCTGACATTGCTCATAAAATGATATACCAAGGACTGATCAATAACCAGGCAACACGAACAGCCAGTGCGTAAAGGAACCCCAGTGGGACGCGAGAGGTGGCTGCGGCCAGGGGCAGGCAGTATCCGCCCTCTGAAAGGTCTGGGCAGCGGGACTTGAAGGCAGCAGCTCCCTGGGCCCGCAGGTGTCGGCTCACATCTACTTCAGAGCAGGGAGACAGGACAAAGGATTAAACAGGAAAAGGTGAGCTCGGGGGAAGCTGAAAGAGTGATGCACGGCGGGAGGAAAGCTCTCTGCGTGGTCACTGCACAGAGCCACCTCCTGGTGCCCGCCCAGCCCCTCGTCACTTTCAGACTAGAAACCAAGGGGTGGGTCACTGGCATGCAAACAACAAAACTACATCATGAGAAAAATTATGTTACCTCTTCCTTACACCGGCTTATAGGCAAATCAGGATATTTATAGGTTGTCTCTGGGATGCATATCACATTGCTTGATTTAGCTAAAGGTGGCCTTGGACCTGGATTCAGACAAAAGAAACAAATACAATGCTATTTCTTATGTGAAAAAAAGCAAGATAAACAACTCCACGTTTATCTAGTCTATAGGTGCAGCATATACACAGCAAGCTGTACACACACACACACTCACTCACCACTAACACTGTGAGCAGGGTCTTTAGCAAGCTCCCGGCGCACCCACCCCCAGCAACGCACAGGAGCGGAGCGCCACGTCCCCGTCCGTCACAGCCATCAGCGCCGCGGGCTCGGGCCGCCTCTGAGACAGGAGACCTGCAGAGCGCAAAGCTCATCCATCACTCGCAAACAGCACAAAGATGACTGGCTGAAAGAACCGACTCTGATTTGAAAAGTCACATCAATGTGTTAAGTGTTCACTCCTCGCTACTGGAACAAATCAGCAGTAGACCACCACACACCACCTTGGGAACAGGGTTCCTGAGAGGGACTGTCTTTGCTCTGACAAAGACTCACCAGGGGAGCTCTGCCCAAGCCTATGAGTGAATAAAAGTGTTTACTGTCATCTATAACCATTTCTTCCATTAGTACAGTTAATTACGATTTCAATACATATACTTTTAACCAGGTTTATGCCGTGCTAAGTCACTTGTGTTTGACTCTTTGTGACCACATGGACTGCAGCCTGCCAGGCCCCTCTGTCCTTGGGATTCTCCAAGCAAGAATATTGGAGCATGTTGCCATGCCCTCCTCCAGGGGATCTTCCCGACCCAGGGATGGCACCGGGGTCTCCCGCATGGCAGGAGGGTTCTTTCAACCTGAGCCACTGGGGAAGCCCAGTGAGTGTTCTCTTGTAAATATACACACTCCTCTCCGGCAACGCCACAAATTCTTGACAAACTGACAATCATCAAAAGTCTCAGCATACAAACTTTTATTGGGAGATAATTTTATTTCCAAAGTAAACTCTGGAGCGTCCCTGCCCCTCCCAGCCTCAGCACGGGGCTGGCCCTCCTGGGCCCTTCTCTCCAGGCGCTCTTCCCGCTCCTCCCGGCCCTGTGCTGCTCCGCCCCGTCTCTCCCTCTGCCCGGCGCGGCTGCTCCCACCGGACACACACGTGTCCCTGCTTCTCTTCTGCCATCCTACATGCTCCCCTACACATGCCCTCAGTTTCGAAACGGGCCTAGCTATATGGTTACAACACAGCTATTTTCCTGGAGTTGAACCAACAACTGGTTCCGAGCCTGAAGAGCAGAGGAGCCGGCACTGCCCTCCCTCTGGGGAAACAGCTCCTCCCCGGGCGCCGCCGCAGGGACTGCAGGAGGCGCTTCCCCAAGCCCCGCCCCCGGCGGCTTTCTGGCCGGCTAGCCCCCTCACTGCGGAGTCTAGCCCCCTCACTGCTGACTGCTGCTCTCAGGGGGGCCTGCGCTTCCGTCCGCCCTCACCTCTCTCTCCTCCCCGTCCCCCTCGAGCCTTCACAAGTCACAGCCTGCGCCTCTGTCCCGTGCTCCCGCCTTGCACTTCCTCCCAGTCTCACCCCTTCTAGAAGCACGTGGCTAAAAAGCACTTAAATTAACCACGCTATCTTCAAAACACTGAGCAAAATTCACAGTGTGAACAGTTCCTAATTTACAAATGGCTCCAACATTTTTATTAAATTATGTGGAATTCTAAATGATGGCTGGGTCCCCAGACCGCTCTACAAATGCAAGAACTGAGTTAATGCAAGCCTAAAGAGGGAAAAAATCTGGCCCTTCCCTCTCTTAGGGCCGGCAGGCTTATCCATCAAGAATCAGCCTTTCCAGCACAAACGGAAGGGCTGAGGCTCCACAGCCGAGGGAGCCCCGAGAGACGGGGTAGGGACGTGGTGAGGGAGGGACACCGGGAGCGCCCGGGCCTGCCGGGGCCACGAGGCGACGGGCTCTCCAGAGAGACCGAAGGCTGGCAGCCGTGCTTCCCGCTCAGAGACCTGCAGCCGTGGCTCCCGGAGCTGCTGAACCAGCCATGACGTTAACCACACTAACGGGACTCACGCTCCTTGATGACATGCATTTTGAAGGCTGCTACTTAAAGACAGAAATGCTACAAGAAAAATTCCGAAAGGCCTAACTGTATTGTCTAAACCGCAGCCCTTCCTCTGTTTAACACGCAACACGGGCTGACGTTTTCAGGTCACTGGCTGGAGCCGACCCAGCACGAGTCGAGTCCAGCCTCCGTGTCCACCGCCAGAGGGAGGCCCGGGCTGCGCGCCTCGGCGATTCCCGCGAGCAGCGCTCGGAGGAAGGACAGGGCCACCCAGGGCAAAGCAGCACATGCGCACAGCCGGGCCTTCACTCAGAAGCGACACAGGACACACCCCTCAAAACTCGCTGTGTCTATCTCCCTGTTACCCCTTTATTCCAGGTTATTAACATTAAAGTATTTCACTTGAACTGGAAAAAACAGGAAACCATGAAAATTGCTAGTTTCTCTTTACTAAGTCACCCCATTATTTTGGCATCAACCAAATCTAAAATCTAACCCCAAAATGCAGCAGTTCAGGGCTCCAAATATTATACAATGGACATGACGGATTTTAACTGAAGAACATAACAACACTGCTTATATCAAAACTTTATTCCCGTACAGTATAGAAAAGAAGCTTAGTCACTACATTACTGACGCAACCATAAAATTAAATCTTCAAAATAAATGCTTGCATACCACTTTCTCCCAGGAGGGGCTGGTCTTCCAAATCACAAAATTACACTTAATTTGACTTTTTTCCTTCTTCAGTTTTTAAGAGCTCCACAAAGGCCATTCTTATCCCTGTTACCCCTTTATTCCAGGTTATTAACATTAAAGTATTTCACTTGAACTGGAAAAAACAGGAAACCATGAAAATTGCTAGTTTCTCTTTACTAAGTCACCCCATTATTTTGGCATCAACCAAATCTAAAATCTAACCCCAAAATGCAGCAGTTCAGGGCTCCAAATATTATACAATGGACATGACGGATTTTAACTGAAGAACATAACAACACTGCTTATATCAAAACTTTATTCCCGTACAGTATAGAAAAGAAGCTTAGTCACTACATTACTGACGCAACCATAAAATTAAATCTTCAAAATAAATGCTTGCATACCACTTTCTCCCAGGAGGGGCTGGTCTTCCAAATCACAAAATTACACTTAATTTGACTTTTTTCCTTCTTCAGTTTTTAAGAGCTCCACAAAGGCCATTCTTCTAAACCCAGAAGAAAAGTTCCAAGAGGAAAGGAAATCATCAACAGAAACATCACCAAACAAAAGGGAGGCACGCTACGGCCTTTCATCACAACTACAGACACGTCCCAGGACGAGTTCAAAACCGCTGTGTGAAAACGGCAGAAACCTGGCAGGGGCCCACAGCCTGGAACCAAGCTGTTCAGAAACGCTATTAAATTTCAACTTTGGAAAAATGATTTACCTTTAATTATGCAAAATAATTATAATGGTCCTCATAGAAATTTACTGAATGTGCGTTCTTGGATTTCTACTTAGAAATAATTTTTAAGAAGTTATATAGATGAAATGCCACCTGCATCACACCAAAAGCAAAAGTACTCTGTATCCGGACATGACAAGATGCTCACTCTGAAACCTCGGTGCTGGACCAGAATGAGGGGTACTGACGCGATCCTGCGGTTTTAATGAGGACAGACAGAGCAGGGAGAGAAGCTGCTGTGCGCTCTGTGTGTGCGTGTGCACACAGACACACACACACACTCCAGAGAACCGCCCCTCTGCCCCCGCATCCCCATCCCCACGCCCCGAGTCCTGCCCGGCTGGCCCCAGACCCGCTCCCCGCCATCGCCAGCCAGTGCTGCCTGGACTTCTCGGGTTCACACCGGCCCCTCCGATCCAGTCCCTCCGGTAGGAGCAGAGCGGTCTCCTCAAAACACTCCTCACTCACCCAGGATAAACCTAGAACCTTCCGCCCACCGCTGCTCTGAGCACTAGGACCCGAGCTCTCCGCCCTGGGCCGGCCCGCCAGCAGCTGCGCCTGCGTCTCCCCCACGAGCGCTCAGCTTCCCCGCCCCTGCGGCAAGGACCCTGAGCCTCCCGCTCACGCCGCACACCTTGCCTCTCCCACCGCTCTGAGCTCTGCAGGCTCGGGGAGGACCGTCCCCACACCTTTCAGCTTCCGGAGGGCCTGCATCCCCGGGCTCCCGGCCCCCTACTCCAATCACGCAGCCCATGGCGCCTGCCATCACATCCACTACTGACTCTGGGAAGAGCCCTGTGCTTACACCGGGCCCACCCGGCAGCACCCCCACCTCAAGCTCCTTAATGTCGCCAGAGCTGCAAAGCTCCTTCTACCATGGACACGCAGAGGCACCGCCGCTCTGAAAGGAAGGTGTGGGCCTCTCGGGAGGGCTGTGACTCAGTCCCCCACTGCGCCCGCCCAGGCCCCCCACACCCAGCAAGACCAGCCCTCTCCCAGGGCTGGGGGCTTCCCTGGTGCCTCACCTGGTAAAGAATCCACCTGCAATGCGGGAGGCCTGGGTTCAGTCCCTGGGCTGGGAAGATCCCCGGGAGAAGGGAAAGGCTACCCACTCCAGTCTTCTGACCCGGACAGTCCATGGGGGCGCAAAGAGTCGGACACGACTGAGCGCCTTGCACTCTCCCCAGGCTGGAGCCTCAGACTCTTCCCCGGTACAGCCCTTGGCACGCATTCCCCTCTCCCCGATCCCCACGCTGCCTCGGTAACTTCTAAAACTGCTCATCCTTCAGCTCCAGTCCCGATTACGACTTTCCTGAACCCCAGCTCAAGTCACAGTCCTTGTCCCAGGTCCAGGCAACGACACCCGTCTGTCCACAGCAACACACAGCTGTGGCAGGCTTCTCGCAACGTCTGCAACTCTCTTACACGGGTCAAATCACCAGTCCTCACCTACGGCTGATTCGTGTTGATGTCTGACAGAAAACAACAAAATTCAGTAAAGCAACTATCCTTCAATTAAAAAAACAAATATTTTAAAAATCACCAGTCTCCTGTTCATTCGAAAGGCGTCCCTTCCATAAGCAGTGATGCAATGAATGTTCCTACAAGTACTGTGTTGTACTTTCCTTAGCATAAGTAAACATCGGATCAAAGGACACACACGTTCACTCTGAACGGTCACTTCTGATAATACGGTACTGCGTTGTTCAGACAAATATTCCCCCTGAGGACAACTAAAGATGCCAGATTAAATATACAAACACCATCTTTAAAAAGCCAAAAGTTTGGTGAGAGAGAGGAAAAACACCCGGGCAAAGTCTCTAACAAGGCTGGGACACAGAGAGGAAAAGAAAGAACTCAAAGCTGCTTCTGCCTCAGGAGAGAGACCAACAAGAAGAAAAGAACCAGCAGACAGCAGAGTGTCCAAGACACAGAAATGCAGGCTGAGTGAGGGTGGGGGTCTCCGGGAGGACGGCTCGGAACGTTTCAGAATGGATGAAAGGTATCAGTGTTCTATACTGTCAGCAAGTCCAAGTGAAGACCGTTAAAAGGATTAACATACTTTTATATATGGGCTGTATGCTGAAATTTTCAAAAAGGCTGAAAAGGAAAATATTACTCGAATCCCAGCTTCTATCTCTACATCAGAGCGTGAGCACACAGGGTAGAAGGGGATAGAACTTCCTGACTGGCTCGTAGGAAGCTTGTGATGCGTAAGCTTTTGCAAAGCAAAAAAATAAAAACTTACTTCTACCATAAGAATCAGACCTAATGCTGACAAGAAAAACCCACACAGAAAAAGGGTGCGCACTCACAGGAAGTGACAAGCTTAACGTAAACTCTGAACAGCTGCACCCATGGAGGCGGAGAGATTAAAAAGGACTTCTATTTTTTATTTTACATGTTTATGTATTATTTAAAATTTTGTTTTAATACAGTTATTCTTAAAACTATAATAATTTTCATTAACTTTAATGATAGATGATTTTTTAAAATAAAATAGAAAACTCACATTTATAGGCTAATGAACATCATTAAATTGCTACATGTGAGTAGATAAATTCGTTTATCTTTCATGCATCTGAAATACTCTTTTACTTTCATTTTTGAAAACTATTTTTGCTGGGTACAATATTCAAGGCCTGTTATTATTTTACAGATTTTACTCCACTATATTCTTGCTCGCATTGTTTCAAATGAGAAATCTGTGGTCATTTGTTCCTCTATGCGTAATACGACTTTTCTTCCTGGCTCCTTCCAAGAGTTCTCTCTCTGTCTTCGTTTTTGAGTTATCTGGTTATGCCATGTGTTAGTTCAGTTTTGTTCCTGTTTCTTGTGCTTACGGTTCGTTGAGATTCGTTGATTAGTATGTTTGTAGTTTTCACCAAATTCGAAAAAAATTCAGCCACTATTTCTTCAAATAGTCTTTTTTGTACCTTCTTCCAATTTTGCCTCCCCTTTTGGGATAACAAGTACACATATACTTGAGACTTAAAGCTTCTCCACAACTCATTGGTATCCTTAACTATTCACTTTTCACTTTTATTCTGTCTTCTCTCTGCATTTCATTTTCAGTTCAGTCGCTCAGTTGTGTCCGACTCTTTGCGACCCCATGAATTGCAGCACGCCAGGCCTCCCTGTCCAACACCAACTCCCAGAGTTCACTCAAACTCATGTCCATCAAGTTGGTGATGCCATCCAGCCATCTCACCCTCTGTCATCCCCTTCTCCTCCTGCCTCCAATCCCTCCCAGGATCAGGGGCTTTTCCAATGAGTCAACTCTTCACCTGAGGTGGCCAAAGTATTGGAGTTTCAGCTTTAGCATCAGTCCTTCCAATGAACACCCAGGACTGATCTCCTTTAGGATGGACTGGTTGGATCTCCTTGCCGTCCAAGGGACTCTCAAGAATCTTCTCCAACACCACAGTTCAAATGCATCAATTCTTCGGCACTCAGCTTTCTTCACAGTCCAGCTCTCACATCCATACATGATCATAGCCGTGACTAGACAGACCTTTGTTGGCAAAGTAATGTCTCTGCTTTTGAATATGCGGTTGGTCATAACTTCCCTTCCAAGGAGTAAGTGTCTTTTAATTTCACGGCTGCAATCACCATCTGCAGTGATTTTGGAGCCCAAAAAAATAGTCTGACACTGTTTCCACTATTTCCCCATCTATTTCCCATGAAGTGATGGGACCGGATGCCATGATCTTCGTTTTCTGAATGTTGAGCTTTAAGCCAACTTTTTCACTCTCCTCTTTCACTTTCATTAAGAGGCTTTTTAGTTCCTCTTCACTTTCTGCCATAAGGGTGGTATCATCTGCATATCTGAGGTTATTGACATTTCTCCCGGTAATCTTGATTCCAGCTTGTGCTTCTTCCAGCCCAGCATTTCATAGTTTCCACTGCTATGCCTTCTAGTTCACTAATTGCTTCCTTTGCAAAATCTAATCTATCACTTTTTTTTTTTTTTGCTGCAGGACATGTGGGATCTTAGTTCCCTGACCAGGGATCAAACCCGTGTCCCCTGCAGTGGAAGCAAGGAGTCTTAACCACTGGACTAACACAGATGTCTCCAGAGGTCTTTTTCTCTCATATGCAATAGCTTCCATCTCTAGAAGTTTAATTTGGGTCTTTAAAAAACTCTTTCAGGTCTATTTAACTTTTTTAATGTATGATGTAGTTATAAAAACTACCTATGAAATGTGTTTAATACCAACACCTGTGTCAGTTCTGGGTGAGTTTTGATTGCTTGCTTCTTCTCTTAACCAAGGATACATTTTCCTGCTTCTTTGCATACCTGTTCTTTCCAATTGAATTTTCATCAAGATACGGTTTATATACCATAAAGCCCTGCTTTCTCACGGGCGTGACCGGTCACAGTGTCTCCGCACGGCCACACGGTTACTGCTGCCACTGCTCTTCAGCCGCTCGGCTGCGACCTCTTTTGTGACCTGGCGGACAGAGAAGCCTGGCTCCTCTCTCCATGGCATTTCCCAGACAGGAAGGTTGGAGTGGTTCACCGCTTCCTTCTCCATATAGTAACTTTAACAACAATTTTAAGTATTTCAAATTAACAGTAAGGTAAGGGACCATCAGTAGTCTTCCAAAAGGCAGAGCATTTAGACACTATACTAAAAAGAGGAAAAAAACGAGCAACTTACAACCCATCACACACTCACAATTTATAATCTATCATACACTCACTCCCCTAAAAATCTGAATTAATAAGCAACATGGATTCATTGATCAAAATATTACTACATTTTTAAAGACTTTTAAACTTAATGTTGTGAACAACTCAAATATATTTTATATATTTAAAGATACCTGTTTCATCTGACCCACTCATCAAGTGATCAAGGAAATACAGATAGAATTCTTGTGCTTCAAGCTGTCTGTATTTGTCAATATACTCCACTTCTGCGCTCTTTTCACCCAGGAGCCTGCAAAGAATATCAGAAGTTACTATACTGTTTACAAAAGGCCTATAAAAAGTATGCTGTTTATAAAAAGCCAAGAATTTCCATATGCTAGGAGAATTCTTGAATAGTTAACTTTTACATTAAGCCCTACAAGAAAAATTGCAAATCATCCATAAACAAATGAAAATACAATCAAATTCACAGTCAGTCACCAAAGAGATGCAAATTAAAGCAATGAGAAAGTTTTTTCATCCTTCAAACTGGCGAAAAGAACAAACGGTCTCAGATTCTGAGGAGAGGGTGGTAACCGGACACAGCCACTTACTCTGCAGGGCAATCTACCAGTATCTGTTGCAACTCCCTCCGTGCCCTCCCCAGAGCAGCGCTGCGCCTGCAGACAGGGGAGCGTGAGCAGAGATGCGCCTGGAGGCTGCAGGGTTTCAGAACGAGCCTCCGCAACACGGCTCACTTTTGTATGAGGATTCTTTTGAACTAAAGGCAGTCAAGACACTACAGGTTCAGAGAGAACAAAGGCAAAACATTTTCTGACATAAATCATAGCAATGTTTTCTTAGGTCAATCTCCCAAGGCAATAGAAATAAAAGCAAAAATCAACAAATGGGACCTAATCAAACTTACAAGCTTTTGCAAAGGAGATGAAACCAAGAAAAGACAATTTACAGAATGGGAGAAAAATTTTGCAAATAATTCAACCAACAAGGGCTTAATTGCCAAACTACACAAACAGCTCACACAGCTAAAAAAAAAAAAAAAAAACAGTAAAAAAAAATGGCAAAAGACCTGAATAAACATTTCTCCAAAGACAACATCCAGATGGCCCACAGGCACGTGAAAGGATGCTCAACACTGATAATTGTGAGAGAAATGCAAGTCAAAACAACAGTGAGCACCACGTCACACCAGTCAGCATGGCCACCATCAAAAAGTCTACCTGTGACAGGGAGAGCTCCGGTGGTCCAGTGGCTGAGAAGCTGCCTTCCAATGCAGGGGACACGGGTTCGATGCCACAGCTACTGAGTCTGCGGGCCACACCTAAGACCTGACACAGCCGAATTGTTTCCTTCTAAAGTCCACGTGCAGCAAAGGCGGGAGAGGGTGTGGAAGAAGGGGACCCTCCTACCCCGTCGGTGGGAATGCAAAATGGTGCGGCCACTGCGGACAGCAGTCTGAGGCTCCTTTAAAAACAGGAGTCACTGCATGATCCTGCAATCCCGCTCCTGGGCACATACCCAGAGAAGAACTCTAATCTGAAAAAATACACGCACTCCAGTGTTCAAAGCAGCAGTATCTGCAATAACCAAGACGCTACTTTGCTGACAAAAGTCCGTCTAGTCAAAGCTATGGTTTTTCCAGTAGTCACACATGGATGTGAGAGTTGGGACCATGAAGAAGGCTGAGCATCAAAGTACTGATGCTTTTGAACCCTGGTGCTGGAGAAGACTCTTGAGAGTCCCTTGGACTGCAAGGAGATCAAACCAGTCAATCGTAAAGGAAATCAGTCCTAAATACTCATTGGAAGGACTGATGCTGAAGCTGAAACCCCAATACTTTGGCCACCTGATGCAAAGAGTCGACTCACTGGAGAAGATCCTGATGCTGGGAGATACTGAAGGCAAAAGGATACGGGGATGACAGAGGGAAGAGGCGGTTGGCTGGCATCACCGACTCAACAGACACGAGCCTGAGCAAGCTCCGGAAGCTGGTGATGAACAGGGAAGCCTGGCGTGCTGCAGTCCATGGGGTCGCAAAGAGTCGGACACAACTGAGTGACTGAACTGAACTGAAGACATGAAAGCAACCCAAATGACCATCAGTAGAGGAATGGATAAAGAAAATATGGTGTGTGAGGGGGTATAAAATATATAGGGGACACTCAGGCAAAGACCAGACAGAGACGAAGGCTGGGCCGCTCAGGAGAGCAGGAGCCCTGAGGCCAAAGTGCCAGGAAGGCGGGCAGGAGGCCCATGTGGCTCCAGCAGAGAAAGCCTGGGGGGGTGGGGGCTGGAGGTACAGAAGAGCCAGTGATCCGGGACTGGCAGGGGACTGGCAGGGGCTAATCCTAAAGATTTTGGCCTTTGCTCTGAGTGAGGTGAGTTTGGCGCATAGACAGAGAAATGACAATACCTGACTCCAATTTTAACAGGATGGCTCTGACCGGGTGAAGTGGGGTGGAATGATGGGTGCTCAGTCACAGCAGAAAAGCAGGGAGACCACCTAACAGAGCATCATATAACCAAGGCCAGAGCTGACATCGCTCCGACCAGAGGGGCAGCGTCAAAAGTGGAGCCCACAGAACACGCTGTCACTGTTAGACCCGGCGTCTGTAAGATAACCGGCTTCCCCGGTGGCTCAGGTGGGAAAGAATCCGCCTGCAATGCAGGAGACCTGGGCGGGGAAGACCCCTGGAAGAGGGCAGGGCAACCCACTCCAGTATTCTTGCCTGGAGAATCCCATGGACAGAGGAGCCTGGGGGGCCGCAGTCCACGGGGCCACAGAGTCAGACACGACTGAGCGACGGAGGAGTCAGGAGTGAGTTCAAGGCTCCAGCTTCCAGTTAGACGGGCAAACATCTGCACCCGCCCAGGAGGGAGCTGTGAGTTCCGGCAGAATGCCTCAGCAGCTGCTGCGGGACGCTGACCAGCACGCGGAACCGGGCGGACTGGGGAGCGACGAGAATGCAGAGCGCACACCAGGCACAGCGCAACGTGCTTAGCTCTGGCAGCCCCTGGCCTGAACTCCCCACACTGCAAAATGCACGTGGGCCCTGGCACAGGGAGTGGGGGCACTGATTTCCTTTAGATGGACTGGTTTGCAGTCCAAGGGACTCTCAGGTCTTCTCCAGGACCACAATTCGAAATCATCAATTCTCTGGCACTCAGCTTTCCTTATGGTCCAGCTCTCACATCCGCGCATGACTACAGGGAAAACCACCACTTTGACTACGTGGACCCTTGTCGGCAGCACAGACTCTCACGGCCCTTTTTCTTGGTCTATGCACTGCTCGGCCTAGAAGGCAGAGGCTGCTGCAGAAGTGCTTGGCAGAACAGGACAAGAAAGCCCCGCTTCCGGCCAGAGGACCAGAGAGGGAGGCCCTGGGCGGGACAGCAGCTGGGACGCTGCAGACCCCCGGGAACCTCTAGAAACCGCTGTGCTCACCCGGACTGGGCGCGCGGCGCCAAGCCCAGACAGCCTGGCATCGACTTGGAGAACTGAGGACGATCCCGACAGGCCTGCCGCGGCCCAGAGGCCCCGATGGGCCTCAGATCCCTGCCCACAGGAGGCCGGGTGGGACCTGCAGCCCCACAGGGTGTGACGAGAGCCAGGGCCCACGATATGATGATGCTCCAAGCGCCCAGGGCACACCCACAGGGACTGCGCTGGGAGCCGTCAGGGGCGCTCCTGGGCGAAGCGACGACCACCGACCTCGGATAATGGCTACCCAACCTGCGGACCCCCGCCTCACAGCAACTGCAAACCAACTCCAAACCAACGCCACACCCAGGAGGCACTATTCTTTAAGCCTACAACGCTGAGCTTCCTCTACGTCATAACTATGGAGTAAAGAAGGCTTTGAACAAGAACGCAAAAAAGGAAAACATTAATGAACAAGTTATAAGACCTGTGCAGATGTCTAGAAAGGCAAAGGGCAAGCACAGAGGCCACCCGAGAGCAGCAGCGAGGCACACGCTGCAAGCTCCTCCCGTCAGGAAGACGCGGCACAGCCCGACAGCGCGGCTTCTACCGCGAAACGTCTTACGGAGGAAGAGCACAGGGAAAAGAAATTCAGCATCAGTTTCTCTGGTGTTGCTGCATCTTTCACAGCCAAAAATTAAAAAAAGAACAATAACCCAGAACTTTGAGATCCGTAGCAAAGGAATTAAAAACAGGAAGACAGCAGTCTCCTTACAATGGAAAACCTTCCTTTAATTGCAACAGAAAGCTGCTGAGAACTGTATACGGCGGCCCTGGTCGTAAATATATAAAATCTGCATATATACAATCTGGCTCCTTAGCCTGCCCTTCAGGATTCCAAAATTTTGTCTTTTTAGACTTAAAATTTAAGTACTTCCTTATACATCTTACACTTTTACACACACGCACACTAGGGATGCTATGATCCTATCTCACTTTGTCTTATAAAATTTTCTACAATCCAGCCAAGATGTAGACTAGAAAGCCTCGACAGTGACCAAAAAGGAGTTAACCTTCACAGCGCAAGTTTTATGTCGTCCACACAAAACAGCCTCACGAGGTTACAACTAATTAGAAAAAATTCACTTATTCAACCTACTAAAATGTTTGATAAATAAAATCCAACATTATTCTGATTATACTCTGTTGAACAGGCAGGATTAATGTAAAGGTACTTCCTTACCCAGATCTACAAATACTTCTGTTCTCTATCTACATTACAGTAGGGGAACTGCTGTAATCAGAGAATGACATTTGGGCTCTATTTCAATCTAATGACCTCAGGAGCTAGGACAGAAAAAAACAAAATTTATAACACTACCAGCGGCACACCCTAAGTATTAGAAAAACTGGCTTATCTGAGGAAGATCCAAGGAAAATGTGCTAAATGTGAGCCAGGGTGGTAGGAAACGTTCTGTGAAGGTCAGACTTGGGCAAGCCTCGACGGCCAGCTAGGAGCTAGGGGGTTAAGGGGAGACGGGAGCCCACCCCTCGAGAAGTTCTCTGTGTGGCTTGCTCAACAACCCTTAGGTCTCTGCTCCAAGGACAGCCCGTCCCCAGGAAGGCCCTCCCCGACCCCCGCAGCCCAACAGGGAGGCCTCGAGTGTGCCAGGACCACCACCCCGACCCCTCGGGGACTTGGGTTCGTCTGCCCACGGGGCCCGCGGGGCAGGGAACGGTCAGTCTGTACATCGCTGCCCCCTGCGCCCCCCCAGTCCCTGACACGCACCGGGGCTGGCACAGTCGGGCACAGTCAAGGGTACCTGCTGCGAGGAGAGCTGCAAGCCCAGTGGGGGCAGAACGGACCTGGTCTCAAAGGATGGGAGGATAGCAGTGGGGAGAAACGCAACCAGAGCTCAAGCAAACAGGCATCAAGGAGAAAATGGTGTTTTTCCTTCAGACTGAAGAAAAAGTTAGTTGGTATTTAAACCGGGCTCTGAAAAAGAGAGTTACAGTATAGGTACACGGAAAAGAAAGACAAGCCCCTCAGCAGAGGCAGCGTGAGCGCAGCTGAAGGGTCAGAGCCGGGCACACGCGGGACAGACACCGGTGTGCAAGCAAGCAAGCCCAGGACAGGAACGCGGGTCATCTTCCACGCCCAGAACAGCTCTGACGCTTCAGAAGCAAACGTGAACTAAAGCAACGACGAGCAGGGTATTCAGAGAAGCCGCGGGGTTCACGGTGCCGTCAGGAGGAAATCCGAGAGGACAGTTCTGTCATGAGAAACTGTCCTCCCGTCCTTCGCACAGCGCTATACACGATGCAATGTGAAAACCTGCTCGTTGCAGATAATGAATCCTGACATCTGGGTTTTCTAACATGTGAGTAACAGGAGCGGCAGGGTGACCACACGCACCCCTCTTTATCGTGCGTGACATGCAGGTCTGATGTGGACGAACGAGGTCTGCTCGTCACAGTTCAGTTGAAGGAAAGAGCAACACAAGAAACAAATATAAAAGGGAAGCACTGTGCAGTCATTTAACACAGACCTAGAGAGTCAAGAACCTGTCCACACCTGAGGGAAAGACACACAGGCTCTCGGACAGAAAATCCTCACGAGGACCGTACGCGCCGGCACTCACCCTAACAGGAAGTGCGAGTCTCACTTCCAGCTCCAGAAGAAAACAGAAATTATTTTCTACAAGGAACTGTAAGATTTTGTTTTCAACTTTATATGTTCTTATGTCTCTATTTTTTTTTCTGACCTTAATCAATAGATTCACTTATCACCATGCTTCTAGAGACTACAAAGCATAAAGTTATCTACTTCAGGGTATGCAATGTCATCTGTAATTGTAATGTCAAATGTAATGCATTGTGACTTGTTTAAATATGCAAATTTAAATACTATTTAGAAAGAAAAACAAAATGTGTACAGAATGTAACATTTGCTAAACATTTCACAGGACTAATATCTAGCATTCTTTGCCTATTTTGTGCAATTGTAACGTGTTTTCTCAGAATGTATACCGTGTGTATATTGTGCAGAGTCAAGTCTGATCCCTTTCCCATGCTTTCAATAGCGGGGACAGTGACCTGGCTTCTAAATGGCCTGAAAGTTAAGCTGAAGAATAAAAGCAACGTGGTTATTTTTAGAGCTCCACAGGCATAAAAATACAGCACTACACTGTGACCCGCAGCGACACTCGCGGAGCATCGCATCACGCGGCAGCCTGCACTCGAGCTGGGAGCGCATCTGCGGTGCTTCAGGCGACCTTTCTCTTCACCAAAGATATGTCTAAACGCATTGAGGACCAGAATCCGTAGCTGCCGGCATCTTTTTCACAGAGACTGAGCTACATTCAAAAGGCAAAGCGTTATATAATTTGTAAAGATTAAATAGTAAGTTATTTCTGTCATTTCTTCTAGGCTACTTACGAGGTGAATTAAGGAGCATTCTCTCCAAATGAAGACATCACAGCCTCATGCCTAACATAGAAAGTTATTTATTTTGAAGACGGTTTCAGTGGGGAAAGGAGTCAGCTCATTCTCTCAACAGGGGACCCATCCAGGAGGAGGAGACGTGCCTGTGTGAAGCACAGCTCCATCACCAATTCAAGTGAACTCTTTAGCAACAGGCCACGTTGGACCCAGCAACTTCACAGGTAACCTTTAAACCTTTTCTGTATAAAACCTAAGTCAGAAGTGTGTTTGCAGACAGCACTTTCCTATGTGTTAATATTATAGAGCCTCCTAAGAACTTTTAATAGCAAGTGTTAGTGTTATTTTCAGAAAGTGTTCAGTCTGTAGATTATCTCTGACTGTATTTCATTCCGGCTTAGCTACATAAAAGTATTTCGAAAGCCTGGTTTTTGGCACTGACCTAGTTAGAAATAATCCGTTCTAATCTTATTCTGACCTGTATATCTAACCAGTGAAAAATTCATGCACTTTTCTGGCAAATTTACTGCAAAGAAACAAATATTTGCTGATCAGAACCGTAACATTTTATGCAAGTAAACAAGTGAAAGCTTTTCCACAGGCTTAAAATGCCATTTTTTGGGTGGATGAAATGGCCAAAATATGATTCCTACAAATCCACACACTACCCTGACTCAGATGTAGTGACCAAGACTCTGCTTCGGGAATTAAAATGGCATCTGAAGGAACGGGAGAGACTCATACAAGAGATCGAAAATGAGCAAAAAGTGAAAAAAACAGGTGTGGATTACAACTGGCTGAGAAGCTGCCAGAATCCCCACACAGCCATTCCAGCTACGGAACAGAGACAACTCGAGGTTCTCTGCTCACAGGTTCAACCTTGTCAAACGGGAACTGTTCTCAGCAGGTAAAACACTATATTCTCTTCTCGTGATGTCTGCTGTCAACTCTTAAGCTCCTCTTATTTTTAGAGTGGAAATCGTTATTTATCATATAAATCCTTTAACCATGTGTATCAAATACTCAGCAACCAAAATCCCTAAGAATGGGCTGGACAAGAAAAAAAAAAATCTGTTGATATCTCACTGGCTAGGAAATGTTTTAAAGTCACTTTCAAAATTTCTTCACTAGAAGCAGAATTTTAAAGCAATGTGCAGTTTACGCTAAAGATGGATAGCTAGTACATGAGCACATTATTTAAGTTGAATCTTTGAGACAAAGGGTTATGACAAAAGAGATTTTCTGAACTAAATGCTCACAAGTGCTTTGCCTCTAGATTTCGAGAAGTTCTAGCAGAAAACGATGTACTGCCGTGGGAAATCGTCTACATCTTCAAGCAAGTTCTGAGGGACTTCCTGAGCAGCGCTGACGGGAGCAGTCAGCAGGAGGGCCTGGCAGGGTCCCCGGGCGCAGCCTGCCCTGGGCGCTCCATGACCCCAGGGGGCAGCTCCGAGGGTCCAGAGAAAGACGAAATCCCCACCATCTCAAGTTATGTAGACAGAAACACAAAGAACAGGTTCCCGACATTCTCACATCGAATATGGAACCTACCCTACTACTACCCGTCCAGTTAAGTCACCTGTACCCAGAGACGAGAGTTTTTTGGTGACCAACTTAGCATCAGAACTCTTAACATTAAGGGAAAGTGATGTGACTTAATGTTACTCTTTGTTGCAAGATCAGAAGCTAAAATATCTGTGACGTAGTCGATATTTGAAATAGTGTTCCTTTTCTAGCCACTTTTAAAATGCAATGTTTTCACTGAACAGTATGCTTTTAACTAAAATATTTCCTAAATATTTTGAAAAACTGTTTGAAGTATTTTCTTATACCTCAAACACAACTCACAGGAACTAAGTTTTATTCTGAAATTTGAAATATGAAATTTATATGAAAGTACGAAGTATAACATTTGACAAATTAACTTTGACATTAACTTTGAATTTTATTCTAAAAGGAAGCTATGTATTGAATAAAATAAATGATTGATGTGAATCTTATCTTTACAATATAAGACCGGCTCAGTCATGCTCTGTGGGGGAGGCGGCAGGGAGGGAGGAGACGACGTGTGCTCCGCAAGCAAAGCAGTGCTTGTCTCGGCACTCAGGCGACTCTGAGTCATCTGAGCCAACATTAAGCCATCTACACTCTCAGCCAACACTGAGAGAAGCATAAAAAACACAGATCTATATTATGAATAAAAGAAATGAACTGGTTTAACAACACTGGTAACTGCTACTCTCAAAGAAAAACAATCAATGCTGATCTACACTTTAAACCAATACTGTGTTAGTCGCTCAGTCTTGTCCGACTCTTTGCAACCCCATGGGCTGTAGCCCGCCAGGCTCCTCTGTCCGTGGAATTCTCCAGGCAAGAATACTGGAGTGGGCAGCCATTCCCGTCTCCAGGCCATTCTGGTGTCAACAGGACCAGGGTTTAATAAGACAAGGCAAATGGAAATACACTCCAAGCAGATTTAAAATAAAGACACCTTTCACTCCTGTTCCCTTTCTGTTCGGTTTTCAGAACATAACTATGGCTTCTGCCATCACTGTAAGAGCTCACAGAGTGAGAACTATTTGTGGGAAAGAGAAATGTTCCCCGAAGTGCACAGCTGCTCACTGAGCAGTGAACGCAGGAAGCAGAAAACAAGAGGCTCAATACGGCATCAATGACGGAAACGGGATTTTTAAGTAATTTTTATGGGAGTCTAGTTGCAATGGCACCCCACTCCAGCACTCCTGCCTGGAAAATCCCATGGACGGAGGGGCCTGGTGGGCTGCAGTCCATGGGGTCGCTAGGAGTCGGACACGACTGAGCGACTTCACTTTCACTTTTCACTTTCATGCATTGGAGAAGGAAATGGCAACCCACTCCAGTGTTCTTGCCTGGAGAGTGCCAGGGACGGGGGAGCCTGGTGGGCTGCCGTCTATGGGGTCGCACAGAGTCGGACACGACTGAAGCGACTCAGCAGCAGCAGCAGCAGCAGTTGATTTACGACGTTGTGTTGGTTTCTGCTATACAGCAGACTGAATCAATTGCACATAAGCATAGATTCACTCTTTTTTAGATTATTTTCCCATAAAGACCATTCCAGAGTATTGAGTAGATTTCCCTATGCTATATGGTAGGTCCTCACAGAATTTTTGTTTAAATAGAATTTGGAGTCTGTCTATGAAACTCAGTACTAGAACTGGCAGCCTCACTGTGTGCATCAGAAAATACACACCATGAAGAGGCTTCAAACATCTTCCTCCCACAAAGGCGCCTCAAACAGCCACTGCACAAAAGAAATGACCAAGTCTACAGAACTTTCAAGAAAGGGCAATCCTCTCTGTCCAGAAGGGAAGAAAATAAATTCTTAAATATAGTTCCTATCAAAAAGCTTACAGTGACTGGAGAGGCTGTAGACGGTAGGTCACCCCAGAAGCCCAGGAAGAAGACGGGCCCCACACCACGGGGTCACCCACAGGCACGAAGCAGCTGCACACCCAGGCTTGTCAGGGAGTGGGGACACGCACTGACTTCGGCATTCTCAGGGTCCACCTCCCACTTTCGTCTGGCAATAACCTAATGACCATGTTTCCCGTGTCAGGATCAGTGTATATAACTTAAAACTAGAGTTGTTTCTTAAAAACTGACAAGTAGAAATTATAACACAAATAACTTCCTGAAATATTACTAGATCCACACAGTATACACTGGGCAATTTATAGTACTTTAAATCAGCAAAAGAATGAGGATTAAAAATATAAGTGGGGTACAAATGGGGAGGAAAGCTTCAGGTGTGGTTTACAAAGATGCCGTATCGGCACAGCAGCTAAGTCTGAGCTTGGGAACAGGCAGGAGTGCACACACTCAGCCACCAACAGGCTCTGGTAGCCTGACACACAGCCGGCCCTCAGAAGGCGGCACTGCTCCCCAGCGCGGTCCACCTAAGAGCAGGCAGCCGTGCCTCTCCACGCAGGCGCTGTGCTGAGCGCCGCGTGTGTGTCCCACTCAATCCTGAACTCAAAAGCGGGTGACGCTGTTCCCATCGGACCGAAGAGCAGACGGCCTCAGGCCTGTTCAACGGCTCCCCCACGGCACAGCGATGCTGACGGGCAGAGAGGGGATGCACGGCAGCCTGGCAGGCCCCTCCCGCCCCAGACGCACACAGTCGGTTGCCTACCTGACACCTCCTCCTGGAGGCCCACGGGCAACTTAAAATCAACATGCTCTAAACCAAAATCACAGAGGTTCACTATCAGGATAAATAAAATGCAAGACAGGAACAGAAGAATCCAAACAGCACACTTTACAGTCTAAAAGCTAACTCAACGCTTCACCCAGCGCTTTCCAGTCACCTCTCAGGAAATGACGCTGCCACCCACCCATCCAATTTTACAAGCCAGACAGCTCAGAACCATTCCGATCCCCTTGCTACGGTGCAGGAGCCAAAAAACACATCACAAACAAGGCTGTGTGTGACAGTATACACTGTGAAACACACCCACTGTGGAAATACTTCATGCACAGTTGCCAGGGTATCACACACACACGCCCCCCCGGCCCAACCTGAGGGAAATCAGCTCTGGTCAGAGGAGCAAAGACAGATTTCAGGCTTTATTCAAGATAGGAGCAAACGAGGAAGCAACCCTCATCGTTTTTAGAATAAAAATAACTGGGACCCACAAAGACAACTCATCCCCTCAGACACCTGAGCCCCTGCTACTGCCGGGCACTGTGCTGGGGTGGGGGCTCACTGAAAACCTCCACCCTCAAGAGTTATGTGGGGAAAACAACACAAAATAATTCCTTGAAGGCACTAAGAGATACACGCAGTGCACTGAGCACGCGCGATGTGAAACAGGCTCTCCCACGTGCCTTTCCTCGGACCCTGCCAGTGCCCCTTCCCAGCCGCCTTTGCACATTTTATCTCACAAGCTCTAAATGAGCATGTGCTCCAGGCTTGGGGCTCCAGCACCCAGAGCCTTAAACTCCCACTGGTCCGGCCCCACAGCGAGGCTTCTCTCCTCGACTCCAGATCACCTGCACTTAGCATGTTCGAGGTCAAGCTCCTGGTATTCCCCCCACGCCAGTTCTTCCTGCGGTCCGGCCTTCCTCGACGGATGGCAACAGCTTCCAAGGGCTCGGCCAGAAACCAGATGTCACCCGTGCCTGCTTCCCCACTCCCATTCTGTATCTGATCCGGCTAGAGTTCCAGCCTCTTAATAACACATCCTGAATCCCACCGTCACTTACCACCTCCTGGTCTATACGCCTGTCCTCTCTCCGCTTGGATGATGTGTTACTGAGGACTCTCCAGAGAAACACAGCCAACAGGATATGCATTGATAAAGTTGATACCTGACCTCCCTGTTTCTGCCCTGGGCCCCATTCAATTCATTCAACTGGCAGCCATCCTGCTGGAGTGGGAACCACAAGGGGCAGCCACGCACCGAGCCTCCAGGCGCCCTCCAGTGACCCGGGACAGCTCGGGTGGGGCAGCTTCTCACTGAGACCGCAGACGGAACTCGTGACCCGGCGCCTGCTCCCGCCGGACCTCCCCTCCTCTCCATCAGCCAACTCCAGCTGCACACGGAAGACACAGACACTCAAGTATATTCCCAACGAATGGGGAAATCGCCTAACAATTTACATCCGTTAAATAGAAGGCTTTTAAAAAACAGGGACTTTGTAGGTGAAGAGAAAACAGAATTCCTTGGACGGTAACACAAGCCAACACTAACATCTATGCAAGGCCTAGACAGGGAAAGGAGGGCCAAGAGGAAGAGGTCAAACGCTGTGGAGTCAAACACGCCCGCTGTGCAGCCTATGAGATACCCGCGCTGAGAGCAGCTTCTCCACACGGCTGAGGAGGCCAAGGGGCAGCTGGAAGGCAGGACCAGCCTCGGCTGTCAGAGGACGGGCGGCTTGTGTGGCCTGTGTCACGAGCAAGATGCCCACCGCAGCAGGCACGCAGCCGACAGCGCGGCACACCAGGAAGGGCACGGGGAACCGGATAAAGGCGCCAGAGGCCGGCAACCCGCGAGCTTCCGCGGCAGCGTCCCTGGGATCAGGCACACCTTCCGGTGCCAGAGAGTCAAGAGAGATAAAAGTGGGAGCTAAGCAAGATCGCAGCGAGCCACGCGCCTGTGAGCTTTGCAGACAGAAGCCAGGCCACACACAGACCAGCCCTGGGCAGAGGGTGGGGTGGCCAGCTCCCAGCCTCAAGCTGCGGGCCAGGCCCTGAGTTCCAAAGGGAAGCCCGCAGACAACCGTGGAGGAAAACGCTCGAAATGCCTAACACAGTCACAAAGTATTTTCTTTTTCACATGCCAAGGTGAAGAAAGGGAATGTAAAAACAAAAGAAAACATCCCACAATCAGCACAAAGGAGCAAAAACACAATACCACGTGGAAAACAAGACAGGAGGACATCCATATCACTGACGCATCATCTGCAAACCACTCACCCACCCACCCGGCTTTGCCACCCCTCCCAGCTCGGGGCCATCTCTGACCGCTCACCACAGGGCCTCAGGCGCGGCCTCCTTCCAGAAGGAAACGCACACCGTGACTGTACTCACCACCCAGACATGCATCCATCTCACAGAGCAACTCTTATCTGAGCGATCATGACCCATACTGGAACTTTCTGTCGCTCCGCTTTTAAATGCTAGTGGTCACGACTCTTGCGGCTCACTGAACTGACTTAGCAGCACCACAGACTAGACTCCAGGGGCTCCTGCGCGCTACTCCCCACCTGAGGGGCTGACCCCCTCTAGTACGGTTCACCGTGTGATACCCTACACTGATAAAGCCTGTCTTCCTCGGCATCAAATGTTTTCTCCCAACATCGAAACTCTGCTGCACGGAGGACATCAGTCAGAAGCCTCTGAGCGGCCGCGGTACCAGGCGGCAGCTTCTCGTGTCTGAATCCCAGCTCCACCGCTGCCACAGCCGGCCCGGGCTCAGCAGTCTAGAGCCGCGCACACGCACTGCTTCAGTTCCTGTGAGTCACGCGTCCAGGTGGCCCCCGCGGGCCCTCTGCTTTGTTGTCATCGTTCAGTCATCAAGTCGTGTCCGACTCTTTGCGAGCCCATGGGCTGACGCCTGCCAGGCCTCCCTGTCCTTCACCGTCTCCTGGAGCTTGCTCAAACTCATGTCCACTGAGCCAGTGATGCCATCCAACCATCTCATCCTCTGTCTCCCCCTTCCCTTCCTATCCTCAATTTTTGCCAGCATCAGGGTCTTTTCCAATGAGTCGGCTCTTCGCATCAGACGGCCAAAGTACTGGAGCTTCAGCTTCAGCATCAGTCCTTCCAATGAACATCAATTCCCTTTAGGATTGACTAGTCCGATCTCCTTGCTGTCCAAAGGACTCTCAAGAGTGTTCTCCAACACAATTCAAAAGTATCAAGTCTCTGGCGCTCCAGCTATGACAAACTTAGTGTACTGAAAAGCAGAGACATCACTTTGCCAACAAAGAGGTCCATTTAGTCAAAACTATGGTTTTGCCAGTAGTCATGTGCAGATGTGAGAATTTCAGTGTACTATGGTTTGCCTTGGAAATGAACTGAGATCATATAATCGTTTTTGAGATGGCATCCAAGTACTGCATTTCAAACTCTTTTGTTGACTATGAGGGCTACTCCATTTCTTCTAAGGGATTCTGGCCCACAATAGTAGATATTACGGTCATGTGAATTAAATTCACCCATTCCCATCCATTTTTAGTTCAATGATTCCTAAAATGTCAGTGTTCACTGTTGCCATCTCCTGTTTGACCACTTCCAATTTACTTTGATTCACAGACCTAACATTCCGGGTTCCAATGCAATACTGTTCTTTACAGCATCAGACTTTAGTTTCACCACCAGACACATCCACAACGGGGCATAGTTTCCACTTTGGCTCAGCCTCTTCATTCTTTCTGGAGCCACGTCACTCTTAAGCATACTGAACACCTGCTGACCGGGGAGGGGGGCTCATCTTTCAGTGCCATAGTCTTTTGCCTTTTCACTGGTGGTAGGCAAACATCTGGAGAAGGCAATGGCAGCCCACTCCAGTACTCTTGCCTGGAAAATCCCGTGGACAGAGGAGCCTGGTGGGCTGCAGTCCATGGGGTCACGTAGAGTCAGACACGACTGAAGCAACTTAGCAGCAGCAGCAGGCAAACATCTATTGCATTTACAAAGTAACTTTACATGCTGATTGTAACAATCTTAAAAATGGGCTTGTATTTTACCTTTTTTCATTTTATTACTCTGAAAATTCATTTTTATTGACAACAGTCTTAGCCCATGAAGAATTGAAAATTTTTAAAACTCTCAGACGGTAAAGCGTCTGCCTGCAATGCAGGAGACCCGGGTTCGATTCCTGGGTCGTGAAGGTCCCCTGAAAAAGGAAATGGCAATCCACTCCAGCACTCTTGCCTGGAAAATCTCATGGACGGAGGAGCCTGATAGGCCACAGTCCATGGGGTCACAAAGAGTCAGACACGACTGAGCGACTTCACTTTCACTTTAGCAGTTAAAAGGACATTTAAATCCGTGCTTGTCATTTCTGACAAAGTCAATAATGATTTACTTCAACAAGTCATTTGAAAGCAATACCATTCTGTCCATTAAGCCTAGGAAGCACAGGGCGGAGCATGGTGGCAGGCGGGCCGGGGGTGGGGCAGGTGCTAAGGGATCATTTGCCAGAGCAACTCAGGGAACCAAACCGTGAGAAAGTGAAACAGAACAGCAACTCCAAAGGCGCATCAGAGTGTCTTTGTCCCCTCCCTGCCCCCAAGAAACAAATTTACCAAAGATCCCAAGTCCCACTTGGCTTTACAAAGGCTTGAAGAGTGTCTACAAAGGTTGGAAACAGCCCATGAGACCTTGACTCAGGCTCGAGTCCATCCACTAGATCAAAGACTAGGGGTGAGGGGCAACGAACAAGAGTAACTTTATCAAGTTTTCAAAACAAAACCACCATCTCAGCTGTAAAGGGGGCTGAACTTGAGGGGAAGGGGCCAAGCAGTGATACAGATTCCCCAGGTGGGAAGAGGTACTTCCACTCTGACCTTCTTTAAAGAGTAAGCAGGTGTTTCTACTGACTAGATCTAGGTCTCCTCAAAACTCAGGCATCTTACTTTATTTCCACCAAGGTCACGTGAACAGATTACCTGATCACGTGAACAGATTTCGCTGCACTCCAGCGGAAGAGGAGTGGGAGAAGGCGCACTAGTGAAACTGCACAGAGATCCAGCCCCGGTGCTCCTGCGTACTTACCCAGACGCGCTGCACCTTCCGAGCCCACAAAACCTGCCCAAGAATGTTTACAGCAGCATTATTCACGACTGCCCAAACTTGGGATCCACCAAGATACTGTTCAGTGGTGATCCGACAGACCATGGTGCATCCAGACAGTGGAATATTATTATTCAGCACTTAAAAAGAAATGAGTAATCAAGCCCTGGAAAGACATGTAGGAACCTTAAGTGCATAATACTAGGTGAAAGAAGCCAATCTGAAAAGGTCACATACAGAAGGATAACAAACATGGTTTAGTTGCTGGGTCGTATCTGACTCTTTTGCGACCCCATGGACTGTAGCCCGCCAGAATTTGTCCATGGGATTTCCCAGGCAAGGATACTGGAGTGGGGTGCCAATTCCTTCTCCAGGGGAATCTTCCCCACCCAGGAATCAAACCTGCGTCTCCTGCATTGGCAGGCAGATTCTTTACCACTGAGCCAGCACAGGGAAGCAACCCTAAGGCACTGTGAAAGATGTAAAACTAGAGAGAACAGAAAGATCAGCGGCTGCCTACCCACTGGGGATGGGGAGTGGGGCAAAGAGGGACGAACAGGCAGAACACAGGACTTTTTCAGCAGAGAACTACTCTGTTTGATACTAATGGAGAATACATATCGTCATGCTTTGTCCAAACCCACAGACTGTACACCACCAAGAATGAACCCTCTGTCTTATCTATGGATCTAGTTAATAATGATGTATCTATTGGCTTGCCAGCAAAAAGATAAGGAAAATGGGGAAACTGTGAGATTTCATTTTCTTGGGCTCCAAAATAAATTCCAATTGTAACAAACATACAAATATACCACACTAGAGCAAATTACTAACAATGGAGGAAACTGTGGGGGCAGCAGGAGATACTTGGGACTCTTTCTGTTCAATTTTCCTGCAAACTTAAACTGCTCTAAAAAATAATAATAAACCCTATCAATAAAAAGATTTTTCACTGACCCAAACTCTGGAGAGGTTGCACTCCTGGTGGAGAAGTTTAACCTGGTCCAGGCCACGGACTAGGGCTTGTCTGATGCCCAGCTACCTCACCAGAGAGGCCAAGCGCAGGGACGCGGTCTCACGCGGTGGGGGCGGCCCCGGTCCTCGGAGCCCAGGCCCACCACTGCGCCCACCCCTCTCTCTTCCCCAGCCTCCTACCTCCAGGGTAGCGCCAGCACGGCCTGGGCCTGGGCTGGAGCCTGCTCCTGGTCTTGGTGCTGGGCCTGGGCCTGGACCGGAGCCTCAGCTGGAGCCTCGGCCTGGCCCTCAGCCTCAGGGTCAGAGCTGGGGGCCGCACCCCTGCGCTGTGCCTCGTCCCGGGCAGCCTCGGCGGGGAAGGCAGGGGGGGAGCCGAGGAGCTCCACATCGGTCACCATCTTGCCGATGGTAAACCAGTCATTGATTTGGTCGAGGGTGAGCTTGCGCAGCATGTTCGCAGCCGGGCCTGCGCGCCGCTCAACCGCCGGGCAGGGAAGCGGGAACAGGCGAGGCGGGAACACCTGGCTGCACCACCGAGAGACTGCGAGCCCGCGGCCCGGCCCCGCCCCGCCCCGCTGCAAGTCCTCCAATCAGAGCCCTCCACAAGGCACATTGCCCAGGCCGCTGGCCCCACCCCCCACAAGCCCTCCAATCAGAGCCCTCCAAGCAGAGCCCTCCAATCAGAGCCCTCCAATCAGAGCCCTCCACGCGCCGAGCTGCGGGGAGCTTGAGGCGGCAACGGACCCCGTGGCGCCGAGGCGCTGCGCTAGGCCTGTTGGGAGCGCTGCTCTTCCGCCCACCCGGAGGCTGGGTGGCGCGGGGCTCGGCCGTACGCTACCAAAACGGGAAGTGAGGCCTTCAGGGTCCCTCGGCCATGTGGAGGTGGGCCCAGCGGTCAGGGGACCGCAGATGTGCAAGACCAGCGCCCCCAGTCTCTCCAGCCTCCCCCTCGGGGCCACTCCGTCTAAGGCCTGGCGATCTGGGCCGAGAAGGAGCAGAGGTTTATTGCGCGCCTCCTGTGCGCCTGGCCCAGTGCAGGGTCGCGGTGCTAGACCTCGGGTGAGGGAGATGAAAGGCAAACCAGGGCCTGCTCACCTCAGACACCTGGCACCTAATTTGGGGAAAGGAGCGAGAAAGTTAGGGGAGGCTTCTTGGAGAAAATGACACCTAAGTGGACACCTGCGGGAGAACCGGTTACAAGCCGGGCGGAGGAGCGCTTGGAGGGGAGGTAATCCGCTGATGAAGGCAGGGTTCTCTGGTAGCAGAGAGGATCTGGACGGAATTTAGTGGGGCCAGAACTTGACTGGCCACAGCTTGAGTTCGTCTTCCTTCCTAAATCCATTTCTCGGGGGCAGTGTTCTCCCCACAGCTGCACAGAAACAGGTGGTAAGAGGTTCACATTTGGAGATGATCAGCAAATGGATGGTGGTTAAAGCCCTCAGAGCAGCTGAAGAGGTCCAGGCCAGAGCGAGTGGAGGTGGACAGAAGCTAGTAAGCAGCCTGAAAGAAGAGACAGAGGACAAACCCAGCAAAGATACTGACGTTACTGCCTGCCCACCTGAATATCGTCAGCGCCCAGTGCGGTGCCTGGCACCATCTGGGCTCCCAGGAGCGGCGTGAAGAGCATGGTACTGATCAGCAACGTGAGAGCCAGTCAGGTCAGGACTGGGACGTACCCAATGAGTGGCAGTTCAGAGGTCAGCCTGAGAGCAGTGCAGGCGGAAGTCAGACTAGACGCGGTTGAACTACTGGTTTCTTACAAAAAACGAACCCAGCGTGGCACTGAGCTAGCAGTTGCAGGTCCTAACGTGGCCACACCACCAACATATTATGAGATCTGGGCCTTGGGTTTTTGGCCGATCCAAATACTGAGCCGTCAGGAGTATGCCTCACACATACACATTTGTGGGCAAGGGAAAGACAAGAAAATGTGATCATAAAGTCATTGAGACTCTTTGCACGTCGTTCAGCATTGACTGAAAAACACTACAACTCCATCCGTTGGTGAAGGCTAGCACGTGTTCGACTTTTGCAAGATAGGCTGTTCAGTTGCCCAGTCACGTGCAACTGTTCGTGACCCCGTGGACGGCAGCACACCAGGCTTCTCTGTCCTTCACTGTCTCAGAGTTTGCTCAAACTCCTGTCCATTGAGTAGGTGATGCCATCCAACCATGTCGTCCTCTGTCATCCATTTCAATAACTGCAGATCCCATTTGTGTTCCCTAGTATGTTATTAGTATATTACTAGTACAAGGAGGAAGAAGGCAATGGCACCCCACTCCAGTACTCTTGCCTGGAAAATCCCATGGACGGAGGAGCCTGGTGGGCTGCCGTCTATGGGGTTGCACAGAGTCGGACACAACTGAAGCAACTTAGCAGCAGCAGCAGTACAAGGAGATCTAACCAGTCCATCCTCAGGGAAATCAGCCCTGAATACTCATTGGAAGGACTGATGTTGAAGCTGAAACTCCAATCCTTTGGCCACCTGATGCGAAGAACTAACTCATTTGAACAGACCCTG
Source organism: Cephalophus harveyi (assembly GCA_006410635.1). NCBI lineage: Eukaryota > Metazoa > Chordata > Mammalia > Artiodactyla > Bovidae > Cephalophus > Cephalophus harveyi. The sequence continues at coordinate 127,904 of SJYT01035753.1, forward strand.
GTGCTGGGAAAGATTGAAGGCAAGAGGAGAAGGGGACGATAGAGGATGAGATGGTTGGATGGCATCACTGACTCGATGGACATGAGTTTGAGTAAACTCCAGGAGTTTACGGGAGACCAGAAGTCTCCAGGCTTCTCTGTCCATGGGATTTCTGAGGCAAGAAAACTGGAGCATGTTGCCATTTCCTTCTCCAGGGGATCTTCCCAACCCAGAGATCAAAACTGTGTCTCCTGCATTGGCAGGGAGGTTCTTTAACACTGAGCCACCGGGGAAGTCCAAAAAGCAGATTAAGCACTACAGTATTTTATAACAACAGAAGGCAGCTGAAGATACTGCATGCTCACAGGCAACATGAAACATAACCCCGGGGGAAGAGTCGGCAGGGCATGTGGCGGGGGTCACCTGTTCAGACTGAGAGCCTTTCAATGGACTGCTGGATAGATTGGCTCAGCCGCTTCAGCTGTGAGCCTACGCGGGGCTCGGCCGTACGCTACCAAAACGGGAAGTGAGGCCTTCAGGGTCCCTCGGCCATGTGGAGGTGGGCCCAGCGGTCAGGGGACCGCAGATGTGCAAGACCAGCGCCCCCAGTCTCTCCAGCCTCCCCCTCGGGGCCACTCCGTCTAAGGCCTGGCGATCTGGGCCGAGAAGGAGCAGAGGTTTATTGCGCGCCTCCTGTGCGCCTGGCCCAGTGCAGGGTCGCGGTGCTAGACCTCAGGTGAGGGAGATGAAAGGCAAACCAGGGCCTGCTCACCTCAGACACCTGGCACCTAATTTGGGGAAAGGAGCGAGAAAGTTAGGGGAGGCTTCTTGGAGAAAATGACACCTAAGTGGACACCTGCGGGAGAACCGGTTACAAGCCGGGCGGAGGAGCGCTTGGAGGGGAGGTAATCCGCTGATGAAGGCAGGGTTCTCTGGTAGCAGAGAGGATCTGGACGGAATTTAGTGGGGCCAGAACTTGACTGGCCACAGCTTGAGTTCGTCTTCCTTCCTAAATCCATTTCTCGGGGGCAGTGTTCTCCCCACAGCTGCACAGAAACAGGTGGTAAGAGGTTCACATTTGGAGATGATCAGCAAATGGATGGTGGTTAAAGCCCTCAGAGCAGCTGAAGAGGTCCAGGCCAGAGCGAGTGGAGGTGGACAGAAGCTAGTAAACAGCCTGAAAGAAGAGACAGAGGACAAACCCAGCAAAGATACTGACGTTACTGCCTGCCCACCTGAATATCGTCAGCGCCCAGTGCGGTGCCTGGCACCATCTGGGCTCCCAGGAGCGGCGTGAAGAGCATGGTACTGATCAGCAACGTGAGAGCCAGTCAGGTCAGGACTGGGACGTACCCAATGAGTGGCAGTTCAGAGGTCAGCCTGAGAGCAGTGCAGGCGGAAGTCAGACTAGACGCGGTTGAACTACTGGTTTCTTACAAAAAACGAACCCAGCGTGGCACTGAGCTAGCAGTTGCAGGTCCTAACGTGGCCACACCACCAACATATTATGAGATCTGGGCCTTGGGTTTTTGGCCGATCCAAATACTGAGCCGTCAGGAGTATGCCTCACACATACACATTTGTGGGCAAGGGAAAGACAAGAAAATGTGATCATAAAGTCATTGAGACTCTTTGCACGTCGTTCAGCATTGACTGAAAAACACTACAACTCCATCCGTTGGTGAAGGCTAGCACGTGTTCGACTTTTGCAAGATAGGCTGTTCAGTTGCCCAGTCACGTGCAACTGTTCGTGACCCCGTGGACGGCAGCACACCAGGCTTCTCTGTCCTTCACTGTCTCAGAGTTTGCTCAAACTCCTGTCCATTGAGTAGGTGATGCCATCCAACCATGTCGTCCTCTGTCATCCATTTCAATAACTGCAGATCCCATTTGTGTTCCCTAGTATGTTATTAGTATATTACTAGTACAAGGAGGAAGAAGGCAATGGCACCCCACTCCAGTACTCTTGCCTGGAAAATCCCATGGACGGAGGAGCCTGGTGGGCTGCCGTCTATGGGGTTGCACAGAGTCGGACACAACTGAAGCAACTTAGCAGCAGCAGCAGTACAAGGAGATCTAACCAGTCCATCCTCAGGGAAATCAGCCCTGAATACTCATTGGAAGGACTGATGTTGAAGCTGAAACTCCAATCCTTTGGCCACCTGATGCGAAGAACTAACTCATTTGAACAGACCCTGGTGCTGGGAAAGATTGAAGGCAAGAGGAGAAGGGGACGATAGAGGATGAGATGGTTGGATGGCATCACTGACTCGATGGACATGAGTTTGAGTAAACTCCAGGAGTTTACAGGAGACCAGAAGTCTCCAGGCTTCTCTGTCCATGGGATTTCTGAGGCAAGAAAACTGGAGCATGTTGCCATTTCCTTCTCCAGGGGATCTTCCCAACCCAGAGATCAAAACTGTGTCTCCTGCATTGGCAGGGAGGTTCTTTAACACTGAGCCACCGGGGAAGTCCAAAAAGCAGATTAAGCACTACAGTATTTTATAACAACAGAAGGCAGCTGAAGATACTGCATGCTCACAGGCAACATGAAACATAACCCCGGGGGAAGAGTCGGCAGGGCATGTGGCGGGGGTCACCTGTTCAGACTGAGAGCCTTTCAATGGACTGCTGGATAGATTGGCTCAGCCGCTTCAGCTGTGAGCCTTCGAGGACGTCAGAACGAGTGATGACAGGTGTGGAGATGCCAGGGCTTGCCCCAGGGCCTGCTTCGAGCCCCTTCCTTTCACGAGTAGTTCTTGGGCCTCTTTAGTCACTTGGCCCAGCTCATCCAGCATTCCTGCCCAAAGTCCAGAGTTCACAAGAGGCAGCTTGATAGTTCTGCATAGGCCGTGGACACCTAGGTCAGGGCACCTGGGAAGGCCCCAGAGCGGGCCTTGGTGGAGGATTCTCAGATTTGCATTCCCAGAGCTGGTGGCGCTGCAGGCCCAAAGGGAAGACAACAGAAGACGATTAGAGATGATGCCGATGCCACGAGCAGGAGAAGCGTTGCCCAAAATACTCTCATGTCTTCACTGACCCTCCTCAGCCACAAAATATAGCATTTTGTAGTTTGAATAAATCTGCTGGGATGGCCCATTCTTTAAACATTGTTTTCTTTGAACATGGGCCATGTTTCTTGCAGGCCATGTTGGATAAGCGACTAAGGACACTGAAATCCTGTTGATCTCAAGTGGAGTTTTAAGTTGAAATGATTTGTCTTGAAATAACTCCTTGAGGTTTTTCTTAAGTGCTTTTTGTCCTCTGCAGTTTTCTAACTCATTATAAGTCTAAAACATTCTTTTTCTAAGAGTGTTTTTCAAACTTTGTCTCACCATTCCTTTACATGCTTAAAAATTGTTGAAGACCCTAGAGAGCTTTTGTTTATGTGGGTTCTATTTTTTTAGGGGTTACGACTGAGAAAGGTTTTATTTATTTTTACATTAATTTTATAACATTAATAAAACTATTTTGTGTTAAAGCGAATAATTAAGAAAAGTCACTGTATTTGCCCCTCGATTTTCGTGTTTGAGTGACAACGTCTTCGTTTTCACAGACCTCTCAGTGCCTGCCTTAATGCCCGACAGCTGGGTTCTCATTCTGTTGGGACATTACGAGTCATACAGCCTCTGGAGAACTCTACCATAGACTTGTGAGAGAATTCTAATGAAAAAGACAAAAAACATCTCACTATTATTATGAATAACAGTTTTGACTCTAAGGAGTCTTGAAAATCCCCAGTCCACCTTTTGAGCATCAATACCATAAGATGACAAGCTTTCCGAGTTTGATGCACAGCTTCATTTAATTCATTTAATTTCTTCCCTTTGAAGCGGGGCCCAGTTCATTGCTATTTCTCCTTCACACGCTTCCATCTGAACTCATTTTCTTTTGCCTGAATAATGAACACCGATTTGTTTTTTAATCTGCAGACCTACTGCTGATTATTCCCGCAGTCTTAGTTGGTCCAGAATGTCATTTCGCTTTCTTTACTGAATGCAAAGTTCCTCACGCATAGAATTCTAGATCGGCGGTTATATTAAGGTCGACTTGCTGTTCCTCTTTGTGTTCCTGAATGGTTTTTTCTAACCCAGCCTCCAATTCAGTGATTCTTCAACTGTCTAATATGTTGCTATAAATTTATCAAATTTCTTTTTGGCTCTTTTTCAGTCAGTTAAGTGGCTTTCTTTGTTTGTTTGTTTTCCCCCACAATTTCCAGTTTTCTGCTTAATTTTTCAGCCTTGTGTTTCCTTGTGCACACTAAGCGTGGGTCTTTTTAAAACCTACGTTTATTAGGTCCATTGTCTGGAGTCCCTGAAGAAGTCTTTATTTACATTGTCTATTGTGTAGAATTACTGTGCACGGAATTGATGCATAAAAACATGCAGAGCAAGAATGTTGATAACACAGAGAGGAATGGCAAGAAACCCAGAGGTGGGAGACTCGGCTTCTCGGCCATTAACACAACAAGCAGAGACTCCCGTTATCAGGTAGACCACCTCGTGCTGTTTGTCCAAGACCTCCCCTGTTGCAGCACAGGAAGTCCCACTCCCAGGCACATCCGGACGGTTGGTCACCTTATTGCGACACAAAACCCCGCCACGTCCCCTCCCCCGCCTCTCCTGCTGTCGGCCTCCATCCCGTCGAACCGCTGGGGGCGCTGTGGTGCGCAGGCGCGGTCAGGTAGCGCTCTGGCCGGGGGACAGTCGCTCCTTCCGCCTTCCCGGCAGGCCCCGCGCGGCGCCTGCGCGCTGAGTGACCTTTCCGAGTCGGCGGTTCTGAGTCGGGGCTTCCTGAGCCTCTGGTCCTTGGCCGAGGTGAGTATGTGGCCGAGTCCGGCGCTCAGCGTGGGGCCACCGGGATGGTGAGGGCTGGACCACGGGCGGCGGAGGCCGGGGGCCCCTATGGCCCCCACGGCCGCGGGCAGGAGCCTCCCCGGCCCTCCCGCAACCGCACCTCGACCCCCGCTGACCTTGGGGCCGAGCCGCCCCCGCTGCCCACGCGAGTTGGCCCCCGCGGGGCCCCCGCTGGAAAGGGAGGTCGTCTCGGGGTTCGCTGTGCCTGGCGAGTAACGCCGAGGCCGCGCTGCGCCTTTTCTTCGGCCTTGAAAGTCAGCCGCCTCGTCCGAGGTTACGGGGCTAGAGAACGATGGAGTCAGGATCCAGGCGCCGCGGCGCCACGTCAGGCGGCCTCTCGCCCTGACCCTCAGGTTTCCTCGCTGCTTTCCGTTCTCGGAGCTACCCTGTACGTCTGACAAGGCCGTGGGAGGGGCGAGGCGGGGACCGGAAGCGGATCCGAGGGGCTGACTGCCGTTGCACGGACATTCAGCCTGTGAAGCCTGGTCCGGGCTCCGCGGGTCAGGCGTTTCCGGCCTTCGTGCAGGTTCAGGTGGCGGTTTGCTGACCGCAGCGCGCCAGAAGCTCCAGACGGAAGCGGGCACAGTGGCCGCCCAGCTGGCCTTTGACTAGGATGGGCCTTTGAAGGAATGGGCAGAGCTGGGAAACGTGGCCGGACGGAGTGGACTTAGGCAGAAGTAGGGGGCCTCCGGGACACTCACTCGTCCGACCAAGCGTGGAACCCTTGAGCCAAAGGCAGGTGGAAGGTGAGCATTTGCAGCGTACCTGCCCTGTAGCAGTCTCGGATCGTTTTAAGTGAGGAGAGAATGCCAGGGGCCTGGGCCTTCAGTAGAAGATCCAGATAACAGAAGGTTATTTTGGTCTGTTCTTAGGGCCCTTGACCTTCCTGGTTTGCTTTGCTCTTTTCCTTCTAGGTCTTCATCTGGGCTTGCTCCAGGGCCTCTAATGGGCTTGGGCCTTGCCCTCATCTTCTTAAGCTTAAGTCCTCTGTAGAACCCCAGGAGCTTAGCGTTATTGCAGTCAGCTAGCCTTTTGCAGAGGTTCCTTCTGAGCTTGTTGTGATCATTTTCTGAGTTTTTATTTCTCACCAGGCAGTTGGCCAGGCTTCCCTGGTGGGCTCAAATGGCAAAGAATGAGCCTGCCGTGCTGGAGACCTGGGTTCAATCCCTGGGTGGGGAAGATCCCCTGGAGGAGGGCATGGCAACCCACTCCAGTATTATTGCCTGGAGAATCCCCATGGACAGAGGAGCCTGGCAGGCTACGGTCCATGGGGTCGCAAAGAGTCGGACATGACTGAGCGACTGCACAGGCAAGCCAGGGTCCCTTATGTCTCCTTCTGAAATTCCACTGAGAGCCCAGCGGGGCAGGTAGAGCTGTCTGCTTCACAGAAAGAGAAGCCTCTGAAGTGACATCTTTCAGACTTGCGCAAGGTGGAGGGCAAAGCAGGCGGAACTCATGTAGGAACCCAAGAGTCACAGGCTTCCGACCCCACTGGTCTTCCTTCCCAGTCGGTGCTGGGCGCAGGGAGCAGAGGAGCCCGCTCAGCGCCTCTGAGCTCTTCCCGTCTGGGGCCCCAGAGGTTCCTCCGCGCCCTGTGGCGTCTTCTCGGGTGCCTCTCGAGGTGGCACCCTTGGCCTCCTGGAACCGTGTGTTCCCAGTGATCACAGTACTGTCCCCAGTACTGCCTGGGGACAGGACACGTGAGGGCACCGCCGTGTCAGCCCCCAGGCTCGGGCCTCTGCCTGCATCTGTGCTCTCCTGGGAAGAGCTGGGAGCCAGGCCTCAGAGCAGATCCTCAGTCAGGAAGCGCAGATCCAGCTGGGTGAGCTCGGGCAGCTTCCTTCTGGGGTGCAGGCGATAAGCGTGTAAAGTGCTTCACAGGTGTGTTAGGTTTGTGTGACAGTCTTAGGGTGAGAAGCGCGCGCTCTGCTGTGGCCCCCAAGGCCCTCCGTGCTCTGGCCGTCCGCCGCCCCGAGTGCAGCTGCAGCTCCGTGTGTGTGAGCACTTGCTCTAGCACAGCGGGTACTGTGGCACGGAGCAGCGCCTCTGTCTTCATGACAGCCCTCTGGGGGGGTGGTTTTATCCCTGCTTTAGTGATGAAACCGGGACAGTTCAAGTTAGCTGGCAAGAGGGATGGTCCAGGCGCGAGCCGCCGTGGCCTCCCTGAGGGCCTTCCCACTCCAGGCGCGTCCCGGCCGCGGGCTTGGCCCGTGCGCTGCCTCTGCTGACGACGCCGTTCCCCCAGGAGCTCCTGGCTCTTCAGGAGCCCGTGCCTCAGCTCCGGAAACAGCGCCTGCCACCTCTTACACACACACTTCACATCTGCTGAGTAAATGATGGCCACACGATACAGGTTTCATGCACGGAAAACCAGAGGAAACTGAAGTGAAATTTTGTGTAGCCAAGTAGAGACGCGAAAGGAACGGGGGCGACCCTCGGTCAGCCTGGGGCTGGGACTGGGGCGGCCTGCTGACTGAAGCCAGGGCAGTGTTTCCTAGTAAGATGAGAAGTACTTTGATGTCAGTGTTCCCCACGATGATTTGAGTGGCGATAGTTTACTACATCACCTTGGATGTTGCAAAGCGTATGAAAATGAAAATGAGGGCACCTGATTTGAGAGTCTGGTAAATTATAAACATGAGCAAAAGCTTTGCTTTGAGAACTGCACAGAAAGGTGAGCTCTGTCAGTTGAGAATGTGATGGCTTTTCCTAATCAAATCCAATAATTATTTTATTGATTAAGTCATTGCTGCATCTCTTAGGAAGTGAGTGTTCTCTCCTGCTCTGTTTGTTACAGTCTGCTGTTAGTAGACTTCAAGACTGGGATGCATGTAATACTCTGTAGGTCATAACACTGAACTGCATAGCTGAAGTGTGCTAAGAGAATGGAACTGAAAGTTCTCTTTAAAAGAAAAGTGAGGTGATGGGCGTGTTAATTAACTGGACGGGGGAAGTTCATCCACAAGGTGCCCATCTGTCGGTCCCCACTGCGGTGTGCACAGTTTTGTATGTCAGTTATGTCTCAGTACTGCTGAACTTAAAACGTGAAAAGGACTGAGATTCACTGGATGAACGTGAGCCCGAGCCTGGGTGTTACTGTCACAGGGAAATCACCACACTCTTTTTCAGCATCGAATGCCGAAAGCTCTTCACACGGTGATGTGTGTGTACTGGTTTAAAGCTTTAGAAGTGTGTGATTTGGGGCATAATTTGGGGACACTGGTGGAGGGTAGCCTTCCGAGACGGGCTGTCAATGACAGTTCAGGCTGAGAGAGCTCTGGGCCTGGGGGAATGGGAAGTGACGGAGTGCCCGGATGGCCAGGGTTGGGGGTATTGCCGGTGTGTGGAGCTCGGAAAGCTGTTGAGAGCAGAGCCCCAATGTAGATGCTGGAATGGCTTTGGGGAGCAAGTCTGGCATAGAGGCTGCTGCCCATTGAATAGTTTGAGAAATAAGATCAAACTTAATAAAGGGAAACCTCTTGGCAGTTAGGTTTATTAAAACAGCAGTCATGGTGATACTTAACCACTGTGCTCCTTTTCAGATGCTTCAGAGTCTTATTAAGAAAGTTTGGATCCCCATGAAACCCTACTATACCCAAGCCTACCAGGAGATTTGGGTAGGAACGGGGTTGATGGCCTACATCGTTTATAAAATCAGGAGTGCTGGTAAGTTTCTTTGTTTGATTCATCAGAGGTCAGGAAGAAAAGTCCTTTCAAAAGGAATCACAGTTCATATTGGAAAGAAACAATGGCCCTTAACCAGCAGGGCACACTAGAAACCCTGGTGCCCTTTACTGAGACATAGGGAGCATAAGAGCTGCGTCAGCAGGAAGAGAGATGTGAACAAGACTTCGATATCAGGGAATTGTGAATTTTCTTAGGTGTGGCAGCGTCCAGAGTGCAGAGGCGACATCCTTAGTTTTGAGAGACGCAGGTTAAAGTGTTCAGGGGTGACGTGTCCTGGTGAGCAGCATTCCTCGGTACCTTTCCCGCGGATCTGAATGAGTACGTTCATAATAAAACTTGAGGCAGAGCATCCACTCGGTTCTCAGCAGAGCAGAGATGAGGCCCAACGGTGTATGAATAAGAGAGAGTGAAGAAAGGAGAAAACTTTAAACTGCAGGGCTGGAGTTTGGGATGTGGTGGGAGTGAAGAGTCCTGCAGATCACGAAGGGCTGTTTAACTGTTTAGAGAACATCTGTGGTAAAACTTTTACCGCTTTGTGGCTTTGAAGCACTATAGGATTACTACTTTCTGAAAGCTTCACTTAACAGCTTTACCTAAGGTATGAACTTTTCAGCCAGGTCATGATTTTGACAATAAATTGGCTAAAGGTATTTTTGGAAAGAATTGATATGACCAATTTTTCTTTCCATTTATTTTAGATAAAAGAAGTAAAGCCTTGAAAGGTAAGATTTCTGCTTAAAATGGGTGGAGAATGAAAAACATCATCATACCTTTTCAGGACAAGGTGCCTCCTTATTGGGAATCGAAGCCAACAGCTGTTCCAGTGAGCGTTCAGGCCCAGAGGGGACATATCGGAACGTAGAGTGCTGGTCTCCTAAAGCAGAGGAGCCTGCTGTTCTGCTTCCTATAGACCGAGCTTAAAAACCATTGCTCAGCCCTTGGGCTGAGTGTAGCTCCCAGGAGTGAAGTGAGTTGATCAGAGCTGGCTGGTGCACCAGTGGGGACGCAGGAGTTGCCTGTGCGAGCAGGCTGCCCTGGACACGTGCAGTTGTACTCTGCTGCTAGATATTTCCTCACTTCCCTTCCGCCTGACAGTGAGCCTCTAGCCATCTGAGCCCTCGGCAGACGCAGGGCTGGCCCGGGAGCTTGGGAGGAGACATTTCCCTGCCCTCGCTCTTTGTGTCCAGGTGGGTTCCACAGACCCTCCATGTACATTGCCGTAGGAATAGCCCTCTCTCTGCCTCCTGGTGTTGAAAGTCGTCCTTTGCGCCTCCGGCTTGTCAGTGCAGGCTTGCGTGATGGCTGCAGTCTGCTCTTCCCCCTCCTAAACTGTCTCTGCATTGTGCTTCTCTTCGGAAAGCTTCCAGCGCCGCTCCGGCTCATGGTCATCATTAACCAGCCTTCTGCGGACGGGACACCGGCCTGGCTGTGCTCTGGGAACGTGGGACCCCGTGTTGACGTGCCGCGGTGCTGCTGCCCTCAGGCCTGAATAAACATACCTGTGAGACCCACGCTGTCTGCGCCCATGTCCCTCCCTGCGCCCCTCGCCCACTCTGTGCCCGCTCCACCCCGAGCAGGTCTGCGCGGCGGGTGCGGCCATCCTCAGGGGCCCCGAGGGGCTGAGGAGTATGCACCCCAGTTAGCGCAGGAGTTAGGGGTCACCTCTAGGCACTCACGCTCCCAAGGCCTGTAAATGTTTGCTAAACAGATGATCCTGCTGCTTAGTACTGTGACCTCCCTGAGCCTCCCTTTTCTCATCTGGAAAATGAACAGGGAAGTTCTAGCAGGGTTACTGTGGAGCTCAGGAAGAGGAGGTGTGGGAAAGCGTGTGTTATTCAAACTGTAAAAGGCTTTAGAGGTAAGGCAGTGTTAAATCACATACTAGGTGGACTGAGAAACTCCAGAAGGTTTTGTCCAGAAGTCACTTATAAGGCAAGATCTATAATAAAAATCAGTTGATACTTCTTTTAGCTTGACTGATATCAGATGAACGCTGCTTAGTGTTTTTCTCCATCTAAGACAATTACCAAAGCCCCTAGAATTGCATTCAGGAAGTAGATCCTGCTGCAGTCGGCACAGGGGAGCAGCGCGGGCGCGGCGCCTCCCTGTGGAGTGGACGGCCCAGGGCTCGGGCCGGTCCCGGCCGCCTCGCTTCTCTGAAGGGCAGTGGCCGTCCCTGCTTGTCATGGGTTCTCCAGCACTGGTGTCGACTCAGGCCCGTGGGTGGTGCCTGAGAAACAGCTGCCGCTTTCGAATGGGATCTCTGAGCCTTGGTTTCTGTTGTAAAACTGGGATAAAACCCACTTTTCAGCCTCACTGGCTCCGACAGGGAACTGGCGTGAAGGTGTCATACAGGCCCAGAGGGCCTTGGCATTGAAGCTGGGCGCAGGGTTCTGTTCTCTGGCAGGAATAGCATTTTCTCCGATAACTGCCTCCAGAGGATGAGTCAGCTCTGCAGTTCAGAAGGACTTCATTTTAAAATTTGCTCATCTGGGCCATCTGTTCTGAGACGGCATCCCCTGGAGGGCTGTCAGCAGGGACGAGCAGGCCCAGCGTGTCCAGCTTCCTTCGATGTAAGAAGCAGCCTGAGAACTTGTGTTTCTCACAGGTTCCCAGGACCACACTTTGAGAACTGCTGATCACAAAAAACGCACCCACCCAGAACCCTTAAGGTCCCCTCCACCAGCGTTCACCCACATTCCCACGCTGCTGCCCGTCAGCACACTCAGTCCTGAGAACTGAGCGAGGCGGGGCTGTTGTCCCGTATCACAGAGGAGACTGAGGCTGAGAGAGGGACAGTGATGTGCCGGGGGTTGGCTAGCCAGGGCTGGGACCAGCACTTGGACTCTGAGAGTCTGAGCCCTGTCCGGAGAAGGTGAGGCCGGGAACAGGCCGTGATGTCAGCAGGGGTGTTGGTGTGTGGACCCTGGGAGCAGGTCCCCTCTGCCGCATGCAGGTTCCCGTGGTTGCAGTCATGGGGAGACGGTCTAAAAGATGCTCGCCACTCATCTAGGGCCTGTGCAGAAAATGGGATGAGGGGCTGTTGGGACTGGGAGTGATGCGCAGGGGAGCCACCCACCCCTGCAGATAGGCCACCGGTTTCTTTGTTATCTGTTTACTGAGTTTGTTACAATGACCAAGAGCTGAACCCTCACCCCCTGCATTGGAAGGTGCAGTCTTACCCGTTGGACCAGCAGGGAAGTCCCTGCAGCTGGTTTCTTGTCCCTCCTCCTAAGTGGAGGTTGTAGAAAGAAGCGCTGGTATTGCTGCTCAGAACCCACTTGCTGTTCGCGCCCGCGGCAGCCTGTAGGGGGAGCTGGTGCTCGCTGCCGGCCCGGCCTCACCAGGCCCGCTGTGGGCGCTGCGCCCCGAGCTGGGAGGGCCTGGAGCGCTGCTGGGGGCGGGGAGGGGCGCGCTCAGAGCAGCCCCCCGCGGGTGCCCACCCGAGAGGCCTGGGGCCCGCCGGGAGCGGGGCAGCCAGGTTCCTTTTCAGACGGTGCCACAGGGGGCGCTTTACCCTGAAGTCCGCCTGCCGCCCGCCCGGGCCTAGTACTCGGCTCCTCACCCTGAACCGGCTGCGGCGGAACACGGCTCCAGCCGCCGAAGGGCGACCTTTGAACAACGTGTTTCAGCCTCAAAGAAGCTTCAGCCTCAAAGAAGCTCCTGTCGTTGTGTATCTCAGGGGCACCTGCACCCCAGTCAAGCTGTAAAGCAGCTGTAAGGTGACCGATCATAAATTGCAGCTGTGTGTGAAGGACACTAACTCAGCCTCTTTCCACCTGGTATCCCATGGAGGACCAGGTGTTAGCATTAGGCACTCAGTGAAAGCAAAAGCTTGTACTTTGAGAAGATAAAATGGACAAACCCTTTAGCTGGACTGGTGAAGAGAAAGAAAAATAGTGTCAAGAAAGAGGGAGATGCCACTACTATAGATTGAAAGACCCTGAAGGATGAGGACTCCCTGGAGGCCCAGTGGGTAGGAGCCCACCCCTGGTCCAGGAAGGCCCCGTGTGCCGCGGGGCAGCGGAACCCTTGCAACGCCTCAGCGGGGCCCGTGCTCTAGAGCCCACGCCGCAACTGCTGAGGCCAGCTCAGCGAGCAGCCCAGCATCCCGACAAAAGCAGCCCCCCACTCGGCCACAACTGCAGAGACCCCCCGCCCAGGAACGAAGACCCCGCCTCGCCAATAAATAAACAAGGGGACGTCACAGAGACCAGAGAACTCTGCAGGGTGCATGAAGCAGACAAGCTCCTCGTAAGATACAAGCCACCAAAGCACACTCAAGAAGAAATGGGGAAATGAATAGCACTGTCTCGCTTAAAGAAGTTTAATCTGTAGCTGGAAACTGGAAACTCCAGGCTCAGATGGCTTCCCTGGCAAGTCACACCAAATTGTGAAGAAGATGTGATAACCAATTGTACACGAATTCTTCCCTAATAGAACAGGGGGGAACACTCCCCAGCTCATTCTGTGAGATCAGCAGCAGCTGCTCTCAAGGAACGGAAAGCAGAGTGACATTAAAAGTTATAGACCAGTATTCCTTCTTGAATATGGATGCCAAAGTCTTCCAACAAAATTTTAGCAAATTAAATCCCATCAAAAGTAAAAAGAATAATCATGACCAATGTTTAAAATTTAAGAAGGTTTAAGATTCAAAACTAAATGGGACATGTAGGAATTCCCAGGTAGCTCAGCTGGTAAAGAATGTATCTGCAACGCAGGAGACCCTGATTCGATTCCTAGGCTGGGAGGTTCCAGGAAACCCTGTCTAGGATTAGGCTTAAGGCTATGCCAGCAGATCCCCCAAGAGAAGAATCTGACAAACAGCAGAGAACCTGCTGGTTCTTAAGAACAAAGACAGCACAACCCTCAGCTGACGGCTAGCCTGTCTCCAACACTCTTCTCCAGGGAGTAGGAATCACTGGCATGCTCCTTAATAGGCACGCTGACCTATATATGTTAATACGTGTTACAATGCCAAAACTAAAATAGTAGTAGTGGGGGAGGGATGGAGTGGGAGGTTGAGGTTTGCAGATGTAATAAGAATGTATATGGAAATTAGCATTGTAAATCAACTATACATCAATTAGTAGTTGTTTCTTAGGGCAGTATGCTGTTATGTGTAGCAGAAATAAGGTCTTCTTTGCTTAACTAAGGAAAAAAAATAGCTCGTCATATTACAATAACAAGGAAAAACAATATGATCATCTGAAGAGATGACAAAAGAATTAGAATTAAGCATCCATTCATGTAAAGTTTCTCATCTAAGCAAGGATAGAAAGTGACATCCACAATTTAAGTGCGTCTGTAAAAACTTCCAGCGAAGGTCGTCCTCAGCGGTGAGCCTGACTGCTTCCCCTCTGAGACTGGGAAGATGGGGTCATCCGCTCTCAGCACTCCGATGCCGTGTCGGGCTGGAAGTACAGGCCGTTCCAGCAGAGCAAGATGAAGACGTGAAAACCATGGCGAATGGGGTACAGTAAAACCGCGCAGACAGCATGATCGTACGGAGAAACCCTTCCGTCATCTTCCACAAAGCCGCCAGCCCTGGGAAACTGCTCAGCAGGTCTGCAGGATCAAATGTCAAAATACACAAGTCAGTTGTATTGCTCTGACAAACCTAGACAGCGTATTAAAAAGCAGAGACGTCGCTTTGCCGGCAAAGGTCCATCTGGTGAAAGCTACGGGTCCCCCAGCAGTCACGCACTGCGAGGCGGCTCCCTGGAGCCCCGCTGCCACCCCGCCCCAGTGGGTGACCTGGCAGGTCTGGGCCGGGGCCTGGGGACCTGCATTTCCATCCTGAGAGCTGCCGCTGGGGCCGAAGCCATTGCCGAGGACTCGTTGCGGTCGCTCTTCAGCTGCTCACCTCCGGAAGGACCCGCGGCCCCGTCCAGCGCGAGTGCGCCGTCTCGCCTGGACGACTGGCTCCGCGGGCTGGAGCTCGAGGGCAGGGGTCTGCAGAGGGAGGTGGGTGGGGGCCTCGGGGCAGTGCCCGGGGCTCAGGGCCCCGCTGGCCTGGGGCAAGGGGGTCTGTAGGGACGGAGGCCCAGCGACGGAGGACCCCGCCTCCACGGCCAGCAGCACCTCGGCCCGCGGGGTGGACTTCGGAGCCGCTGCGGCTCTCCGGGGGGTGGCACGGGAGGCCTCGGTGCTGGTTTCACTGGAAATGTCACTGGGTTTCTGCCCTTTTCAAAAGGCAGAACGGCCGCACCCCGATGGCAGTGTCTGCTCCGAGTCCGGCATTGTTCACAGCAGGCAGACGTCAGCCGGAGGCCAGGCCGCTCCTCTGTGCTCAGGTGCTCCCTGCGGGAGCCCCCCTGCAGGCCTCCACCAGGCCCCTGGACACTTGAGGACGCTGGCAGCTCGTCATGATATCCCCAAGTCACAGGCTGTGCTGTCAGATCCCTTGAAGGAAGGTATTGTGAAGGTCGGGGAAAGCGTGGTGGCCAGGCTGAGGTCCCAGTGTGCGGGGCCTTGTCCTTGGCACCCCTGTGATTCCTGTCACATCCTCCCGAAAGGTGTCAGGAGGCTCAGGCCAGCTTGTCAGAGGCCAACCCCAGGTAGGGACGCAGGTGCAGGTGGCTTCTTGGGGAGGTGTCCTAGGAGAGCCCGGGAGGTGGAAAGGAGCAGGCCTGGTATATAGTCTGGAGGAGGAAGAAGCCAACCCGGGGCTCCATGGCAGAGTGGCCGCTCTGGGGGTCATGCACGCCCAGCACTCCTGGCCCTCCTGGGACCGGCCCCCAGAAGCAGCGTTGTGGGGGCTGCCCTGGCATAGACCGGCAAAGCCGGGAGGGCACTGAGGGCCGTGAGCGGACAGGGATCTGGATACAGCAGTGGCAGGCTCCACCTCATCTGGGTCCTCCCCAGACCCTTCCAGCTAGGAAGGAAAAT
This sequence comes from Cephalophus harveyi, assembly GCA_006410635.1. Classification (NCBI taxonomy): domain Eukaryota; kingdom Metazoa; phylum Chordata; class Mammalia; order Artiodactyla; family Bovidae; genus Cephalophus; species Cephalophus harveyi. The sequence continues at coordinate 143,317 of SJYT01035753.1, forward strand.
GTCCTTGCAATTTTTCTTTCAAGAAATTCTTGTCATCTACCAACGAAGACATGTAATGATTGAGAGAGTGTAGTGATAATAATAATGAAAAAGAATCTGAAAAAGAATATGTCTGTGTATGTATAACTGAATCACTGTCTATATTCTTGTAACCAACCCAACATTGTAACTTACACTTCAATTTAAAAAAATAAAAGAGCTTAGTGACACCAGAAGGTCCTATGCAAAAGAGCTTAATGAGGCCAATGAAGAAAAGAGAAAAGACCCAAGTAAACAAAATAAGAAATGAAAGAGGAGAAATCACAATTGATACCAAAGAAACACACACACAAAATAATACTATGAACAATCATATGCCAACACCAGTTCGACAACCTAGAAGAAAGAGACAACTTTGTAGAGACGTGCGGTGGGTTTAGTTGCTAAGTCATGTCTGACTCTTAGGACCCCATGGCTCCTCTGCCCATGGGATTCCCCAGGCAAGAATCCTGGAGTGGGTTGCCATCTCCTCCTCGAGAGCATCTTCCCAGCCCAGGGATCGAACCCTCATCTCCTACATTGCAAGCAGATTCTTTCCCACTGAGCCACCAGGGAATCCTGTCAGAGTCCACCGTAACAGAATAGAGAAGAAACAGACAACTTGAACAGGCCCGCCACTAGGAGTGAAACAGACTCCAGACAGACAGACTCCCCACAGACAGAAGCCCGGACCAGGCGGCTTCCCAGGTGGATTTCACCAAACATACAAATAAGAACTCATACTGATTCTTCCCAAACTCTTTCAAGAAATTAAAAAGGAGGAAACACTCCTGAAGACAGTCTGTGAAGCCACCGTCACCCTGATAACAAGAGCAGTTAGAATTACAGGCCGAAATCTTTGATGAATACAGATGCAAAAGTTCTCAACAAAACGTTAGCAAACTGAATCCACCACATAAAAAAGATACACCACGGCCAAGCTGAACGCATCCCAGGGTGACAAGGATAATTCAGCATACCCAATCAATCAATGTGATATACCACCTCACAAAAAAAAGATAAAACCACACGATCGTTACCACAAACAAAGCCAGTGGAGGTGATGGAATTCCAGCTGAACCATTTCAAATCCTGTAAGATGATGCTGTTAGACTGCTGCACTCAATATGCCAGCAAATTTGGAAAACTCAACGGTGGCCACGGGACTGGAAAATCTTCATTCCCATACCAAAGAAGGGCAATGCCAAAGAATGTTCAAACTACCATACAGTTCTGCTCATTTCACATGCTAGCAAGGTAATACTCAAAATCCTTCCAGCTTGCCTTCAGTAGTGCTTCCAAGAACTTCCAGATAGACAAGCTGGGTTTAGAAAAGGCAGAGGAACCAGAGATAAAATTGTCAGCATCCATTGGATCATACAGAAAGCAAGGGAATTCCAGAAAAATATCAGCTTCATTGACTACACTAAAGCTTTTGACTGTGTGGATCATAACAAACTGTGGAAAATTCTTAAATAGATGGGAATACCAGACCATCTTACCTGCCTCCTAAGAAACTTGTATGCTAAAAATAAAAATAATAAAAATAGAAAAAAAAAAAAAAAAGAAACTTGTATGCTGATCAAGAAGCAGCAGTTAGAACCAGATATGGAACAAGAGTCTGGTTCAAAATTGGCAAAGGAGTATGTCAAGGGCTATATATTGTCACTCTGTTTATTTAACTTCTGTGCAGAGTACATCATGCAAAATGCTGGTCTGGATGACTTACAAGCTGTAATCAAGATTGCTGGGAGAAATATCAACAATCTCAGATATGCAGATGATACCACTTTAATGGCAGAAAATGAAGAGGAACTAAAAAGCCTCTTGATGAGGGTGAAAGAGGAGAGGGGAAAAACTGGCTTCAAACTTAACATTCAAAAAATTAAGATCATGGCATCTGGTCCTATCCCTTCATGGTAAATGGCTAGGGAAACAGTGAAAACAGTGACAGATTTTATTTTCTCGGGCTCCAAAATCACTGTGGATGGTTACTGCAGCCATGAAATTAAAAGACGCTTGCTCCTTGGAAGGAGAGCTGCGACCAACATGGACAGTGCATGAAAAGCAGAGACGTCGCTGCTGACGGAGGCCTGTCTAGTCAAAGCTGTGGCTTTCCCAGTGGCCGTGTACAGATGTGAGAGCTGGACCATAAAGGCTGAGCACCAAAAAATTGATGCTTTCCAGTTGTGATGCTGGAGAAGACTCTTGAGAGTCCCTTGGACAGCAAAGAGATCAAGCCAGTCAATCCTAAAGGAAATCAACCCTGAATGTTCACTGGAAGGACTGATGCTGAAGCTGAAGCTCCAATACTTTGGCCACCTGATGCGAAGAGCTGACTCATTGGAAAAGACCCTGATGCTGGGAAAGACCGAAGGTAAGAGGAGAAAGGGATGACAGAGGATGAGATGGTTGGATGGCATCACTGAAACATTGGACATGAGTCTGAGCAAGCTCTGGAGTTGGTGATGGACGGGGAGGCCTGGCGTGCTGCAGTCCACGGGGTCGCAGTCAGACACGACTGAGCCACTGAGCAACAGAGCAAGAGACAAGTGGAGACGAAGCATTTTAAAGCCACTTATCATATTATTCTGGGGAAAGGCCATGTGTGTGGGTACATTTGATGAAAGATGTGCAAGACCTGGAAAGTGAGAACTATGAAACATCACTGAGAGAAATCAAGACAAATAAATGGGGAAATGTAGTCATGGATAGGGCTTCCCTGGCTTCCCAGGTTGTTTCAGACAGTAAAGAATCTTCCTGTAATTGGGAAGACCCGAGTTCAATCCCTGGGTCAGGAAGATCCCATGGAGAAGGGAATGGCAACCCACTCCAGTATTCTTGCCTGGGGAATCCCATGGACAGAGAAGCCTGGTAGGCTACAATCCATGGGGTTGCAGAGTCGGACACAACCAAAGCGACTAACACTTTCACACACTCATAGATAAGAAGACTCAGTCTTGTTAAGATGTCAAGCGTCTTCAAATTGACCTGAGAGAATTCCAATCAAATCCCCAGGAGGCTTTTATAGAAATTTCCAAGCAGATCCTAAAATGTATATATATACATGATTGTTCATAACAGTTTCCTTAATAATAACGAAAAACTGGGAGGAGGGGAGATCAAATGTCTATCAGTAAGTGAGTGATAAATTGGAATATCCATACAATGGACGATTCCTCAGCAATGAAATCTATTATCAATACACACAGCATGGGTCAGTCTCTGGACCACTATGCCGAGTGACGAAAGAACTAGGAAAGAAGACGCACAGTGTGACTCCACTTACGATCCGTTCCCGAAAGCATGCACGAATGTGCAGCAGCAGGAGAGCACTGGCCGCCTGCAGGGGCGGGGCGGGGGAGGCACAAAGGGCTGGAGGAGACGGGAGTGGACGGAGGAGTTCATTTCCTTGATTATAGTGATGGTTTGACGAGCATATACATATGTCAAAACTCATAAATTGTGCTTTTTAAACATGAAGTTTGTTGTACATCAATTATATCTCAATAAAGCTGTTACGGGCTTCCCAGGTGGCACAGCGGGAAAGATTCTGCCTGCCAGTGCAGGAGACACAGGAGACTTGGGTTCCATCCCTGAGGTGGGAAGAACCCCTGGAGGAGGAAATGGTAGCCCACTCCAGTATTCTTGCCTGGAAAATTCCATGGACAGGAGAGCCTAGCGGGCTATAGTCCATGGGGCCACAAAGAGTCCGACACAACTGAGCGTGCGTGCAAAGCTGTAAGAATGATTTTTAAATTTCTAGTCAGACCCCTTCAAAACTTAAAGATGTGGTTCAGTGAATGAACCGAAGAGGTTGTTATACCAAATCCCATGAGTTCCCCTCCACTCACCTTTACATGAGCAAAGCGTGTCTCAGCAGATGGAGATGATGCGGGTTTTTCAGATGCAAGAGTAATATTAAAATACTTGAGGGGTCCTGAAATTTAAGTATACATGTGCATTTAGAAGTGCACATTCACAAAATAAATGAGGGGGTGATTGCATGTAATCCTTACCCAGTGAGGCAAACTTAAGACACGTGTGAACTTGCAAACAACAAAAACTGGCAAAGCTGAGAAGTAAATGAGCTGTCAATAAACCTAAAACATTTTATCAGTGTTAGGACCCAAACAGTTGCCATAACAGGCGTCAGGGGGCCAAGACAGGCCAAAATCTCCCTTGCAGAGGAGCTAAGTCATTGCCAGGAAGAAAAGGGCTAGTTTCAGCCTATCAGGAAGAGGGTGGAAATCCTCTAAGAAAGCCCGCGCGCGCGAAAATTCAGCCAATTAGTAAATACCATAAAACCCTTGCAACCAATCCACCCTTACCAACTCCCTGTCTTTGTCTTAACTCTATAAATACTGGTGTAATTTAGGGCTCGGGGCTCTCGTCAAGACTCCACTGCGCTGGATGAGATGGGAGCCCTAGCTCGAGCTAGCAATAAAACCCCTTTTTGCTTTTGCATTGCTGTGGATGTCTTATTCTCTCAGTTTTGGGGATCGGACTTCGGGCACAACAATCAGCTTTTCATAACTAAAACTTCTCTTCATTTCAGTGGATAGGTTTCACTATAATCACAGGTTGAATTCAAAACAATTCCCTTAGGGTTGATTTGGGAGCAAAATGTACTCAGAATAAACACAGCAAAGCCTATAGTTGTCACATATATAAGAGGGTTCCCATCACCGTAGCACTCAGGGGTCCGGTGGGGAAACAGCCCTGGAAATTGCGCCCTCTGTTGGAGACACAGTGACAGTGCCCACGATCCCGTTGAAGACTGAGTCCTCCAAGGGGAAAAGCTAAGGCGTTTAACCCAGGGTGTCTCAGCTGCGTGAGACCTAGAGGCCCCTTCCTCCCTGAGCACGGGTAGGCATCGCCAGGTGTCCTGCCTAAATCTCTTCTCGGAGAGGCTTTGGCCCTGCAATCTTTTTTTTTTTTTTCCTAAGTTTTACTGACGTATAGCTGATTTACAGTGTTACTAATCTCCGCTCTGCAGCAAAGTGCCTCTGTTCTGTATGCGTTCTTCATATTCTCCCCCACTGTGGTTTATCTCAGGAGGCTGAACACTGCTCCCCATGCTCTGCAGGAGGCCCTTGTTGTCACCCGTTCTCTGTGTGAAAGCCTCTCTGCTAATCCCAACCTCCCCATCCTTCCCCCCCTCCCCCACCACAAACACAAGACTGTTCTGTGTCTGCGAGTCTGTTCCTGTTTCATAAATAAGTTCGTCTCTGTCATATTGTAAGTTCCACAGATAGGTGATGTCATATGGTACTTGTCTTTCTCTTTGTGACTCAGTATGACGATCTCTAGGTCCATCCGTGGGTGTGTTTTTTTTTAATATTTATTTGGCTGCGCCAGGTCTTAGCTGTGGCTCATAGGACCTTTTATTTGCGACTTGCGAACCCTTGGTTGCAGCGTGTGGGATCCAGTTCCCTGACCACGGGTTGAACCCGGGCCTCCGACACTAGGAACACGCAGTTTTAGCCACTGGACCACCGGGGAAGTCCCCGTGGACTCTCTGCCGATGGCCACTCTGACTGATGGGAGGCTGGTGCCGCACTGCGGTTTTTATGTGCATTTCTCCAATAATTACCAGTGATCAGCAGCTTTTCATCGCCTATGGGCCATCTTGACGTCTTCTCTGGAGAAATGTCTATTTAGGTCTTCTGTCCATTTTTCATTCTGTTGTTTCTTTTTGTTTCTTTGTTACTGAATTATAGCGGCTGTTTGTATATTTTGGAAATTAGGCCCTTGTCAGTTGCATCATTTGCAGATATTTTCTCCCAGTCCGTAGACGGTCTCTTTGTTGCATTTATGGTTTCCTTTGCTACCTAAAAGCTTGTAAGTTTGATCAGGTCCCATTTATTTCTTCTTGCTTTTATTTCTATTGCCTTGGGAGACTGACCTAAGAAAATAGTGGTATGATTTATGTCACAGAATGTTTTGCCTATGTTCTCTTCTTTATGGTGTCTGAGATTTAAGTCTTTACTATTTTGAGTTTATTTTTCTGTATGGTGTGAGAGAATGTTCTAACTTTATAGATGTATATGCAACTGTCCAGCTTTCACAGCACCACTTGCTGAAGAGACTGTCTTTTCCCCATTGTGTATTCTTGCCTCCTTTATCAAAGATTAACTGACCGCAGTGAGTGGGTTTACTTCTGAGCTGTCTGTTCTGTTCCACTGATCTGTATATCTGTTTTTGTACCAGTACCACGCTGTGTGGCCTTCCCAGGTGGCTCAGTGGTAAAGAATTTGCCTGCCAACGCAGGAGATACAGGTTCAATCCCTGGGTCGGGAAGATCCCCTGGAGAAGGAAATGGCAGCTCCAGTAGTCTTGCCTGGGAAATCCCATGGACAGAGGAGGCTACAGCCCATGGGGCCACAAAAGGGTCAGACGCAACTTAGCAACTGAGCAGCAGCCGCGCGGCTCTGATGCCTGTGGCGCCGCCGGCCTGCCTGCCGTCCGAGCAGGCCGCGCCCCCGGCTTTGCTCTGCCTCCTGGGGCGGCTTGGGCAGCTCTGGGTCTTCTATGTTGTTTTTGTTGTTCGGTCACTAAGTCATATTTGAGTCTCTGCGGCTCCACAGACGGCAGCGTGCCAGGCTTCCCTGTCTTCGGAGATTCTGATCGCAGTCAGAATTCTCAAGGCCTTGGAAGAGCGGCCTCTGAGCAGTCTGGAGCAGAGGCTGTGGCGGGGCCGTCAGCCACCTGCAGTCCTGCCCGGGCAGCGCGTCACAGCGGGCACGCCAGGCTCTCCTCACCCGGGGCCCCTCCACTCAGCACCCAGCTGTCCCCGGGAGCAGCTGCAGGTCCGGCACTTTCTCCCTCCCCTCCCCTGCCCCCCACTCCTGGCCAGGGCTGGGAGCTCCACCCACCAGTGCGGGGCCACCGTCAGCCTTGTGGCCCTCGACTCCATTTCTGGAGGCCTCGGGCCCAGCGTCGTCCGTCCTCCAGCCCCCAGTGCGTCCAGGCAGTAAGCTGGCCTGTCGTCGCCCCCCAGCCCTGATTTGAGCATGAAGCTGGGCGTCCGAGGTCCTGCCTAGTTCCGTCCCCTCTGGGAGACCGACTACCTTCCAGTCCCCAAATTGTGGTCAAATGCGCCTATAGCAAAGATGGAGCTCGTGTCGCTACTGAAATCCCCCAGTGGAGCCTCCCAAGGCCCTCCCGCCCGCGCCCTGTCTGTGCTTGCTAGAACTCTCACAGGTGGGCCACACCCAACACCCAACACCGACCGCCAGGTACCAGCATCGCAGCCTGTGAGCCAGGGAGAGCTGACCCGTGTTTCCCAGGAGGTGGGCGCTGGACCCACACTGGACTGGCCCAGAACTGCCCTCCTGTGGGGCCAGCCCAGCTCCACCCCTGCCCCTCCTGTAAACCCAGACAGGCCGGAAGGAGAGCAGGCCCGGGGTCCACAGATGTCTATCCCAAATGCTCTCACTGGGCCTGTCCACTCATGTCGGCCCAGGAGAGACAGGGGCCCCTGGGCCTCCTGGAACCAGAACTGGATCTGGGGGCTGGACACTCTCTGCACCCCCAGGCCCCACAGCACGTCTTGCCCTGCTGCCTGAGCCGCCCACTCCTCTCCTCTCGGCCTGAGGACACGGCCGTGATGCCAAGAGGGGCCCATGTGACGCTTCTGCTGCATTGCCCTCCTCCGCGGGGCATCGCCCTCTCTTCCTGCTCCAGATACCTGTGGGGGACATCCGACTGGCCCAGCCCGTCTTTCTGCACCAGGCCGCCGGGCACGGCCAGCCTGCGCATGACCTGCCTCCACGCCAGGCGTCAAGCGGAGACTGGAGGCGGCTTTCCTTCACGACAGCTCTGGCCGCCACTTCTCACGCCATCACTGAGGCGGCTTTGAAAACTTTGACTTGTAAATCCCCCAGTGGATGTGTCGAGCATGTCAACAAGGCCCCTGACCTGGAAGTGCAGGTTTGGGGGTGGCTGCTGTGGCTGTGGGCTGGGCCCTGGCACCAGGAGCCAGCCTGGACGTCTGCAGTGCCCCTTCTCCCGCCAGGAGCCCAGGTCAGCTCACATTCACTCCCAGTGGGAACTGAACAGGCAGGTTTCTCTTTGCTAAGCCTCTGGTTTCACTGCCCAGATAGTGAGGACTCTCTGCTCACTTCTGCTCTTCTTCAGGGAAGGCTGAGGGTGGCCCACACAGGACCAGGGTTCTGGGGGGAACTTGGGGCCCCAGGGACAGCCACGGCCAGCTTCTCTGACCACCACAGGGAGCGGTTAATAACTACCTGGGCTGGCGGAGGGCTACCTTCTTCCATGAAATTAGTTCAGGAGAGCTTGGTGGCCTGGATCAAGTCTCCTGTTAAAGAGTAACTTACACCCCATATTACATTCAAGTCCCGGGAGTAAATATCCAGGGGAAGTGTTTATTTTAACAGGGAACAAAGCATCCTTTGTGGGCCAGCTCCGCCAGCGCCCGGACCTCCTTAGATAGGAACTGGCTGGCGCAGCCTCCTGGGAACATGCAGCCTTGTGGCTGACCAGCTAACCTTTCTGAGTGGGTTTACACACTGCGGTCTTTGCTCTGAGAACAGGGTCAGTAGGGCTGTCAGCAGCCCCTGCAGGCCCCTCAGGTCCAGGCTGGACAGGATCCCTGTCCACGTGTGGTCTCTCCCCTCATCTGGAGTGAAGGTATCATGCACCCTCTGAGTGGTCCATCCAAACCCAGACACGGCATCTGGGCCTCACCTCTGGGGGCTCACAGCGTCGCCTAGCCTCTCCTGGAGGCAGCACCATAGATCTGCCAGCTCTGAGCACCCCCGCCCCCCACTGGCTGCATCTCTGTACCTCCCAGGAGGGAGTGCTGCTAAAATGCACTTTTTCTGGGCCCCAGCCTGGATGACTCAATTAAATTCCTAGGGGTGACAGTCTGGGACTTGTACTTTGAAAAAAAAAAAGGAAAGAAAAAACAGCTTTCTTTGCCTGATTCAAAACAATGTAAGGAGAATTGTGCAGAGTATAAATAAAACAAGATGGGCATGAATTGAGTTGATCACTGATATGGGGATATGAATGTTCATTATAAATCCTGTCTCCTGTAACAAGCCTGAGGGAAAATATTAACAATGTTTCACATGAGGAAAAACTTTTAAATGCTCCCCCAGGAGCTCCCTGGTGGCTCAGAGGTTAAAGCGTCTGCCTCCAAAGCGGGAGACCTGGGTTCAGTCCCTGGGTTGGGAAGATCCCCTGGAGAAGGAAATGGCAACCCACTCCAGTATTCTTGCCTGGAGAATCCCATGGACGGAGGAGCCTGGTGGGCTACAGTCCACGGGGTGGCAAAGAGTCGGACACAACTGAGCGGCTTCACCTTCACCAGGAGATTTGCCTCTGCAGCTAGATTGAGAACCCCGAAAGTGAGCCCCATGGGACTCCATGGGACTGAGAACCCCAAAACTGAGCCCCATGGGCCTCAACGGGCTGAGCCCTCTTGCTCACGACGCAGACGGACCCAGCATGCTAGTGCCCCCAGCGCAGCGGGCTGCCCCCAGCCTGCTCCATCCCTTCTCAGCGGACTCCAGTCAGATTCAGGAACAGCCCATGAGACAGAATCAGTCTCCGCTGTGGCTTAGGAGGCCTGCAGGGCCAGATGCAGCTGGTCAGTCATACGGCAAGCAGAGCAGGAGGGCCTGGGGTCACCCAACCCGCAGGCCAAGCCAAGGTCCTGTGGGGTGGACGCTCCTCCCCAGGACCCTGCAGGAAGACCCGAGCGACAGCCTGCTGCCGGCGGTGCCCTTGGGCCGCTGGGCACAAGTGGCCTTGTGGCCTCCCAGGAGACAGGCACAAGGTGGTCAGGTGGGGAGACCGGGCTGAGGACACGCCCCGGCCGCACCCACGCCACCCCAACCCCTGGCGATCGCCCGGCCTCTTTCAGCCAAACGCCTGGAAGTGGGTCAGCTGGGGCAGGCCCATCGCGGAGCACAGGGCAAGGCCCTTCAGCGGTCTGGGGACTTCCGGCGGCCTGTGGGCGGGCCAGCAGGGAGTCAGGAGGACCCGGCGCCCGGGGAGGCTGGAGGCCACTTCCCCACGTCCTTCCGCCCTCAGGGGAAGCGCGTCCCAGCTAGCACCGGGGCCTTCGCGGGAAGCGCTGCGGGCCACACCCGGGCCCCCCGGGGGCCTGGCCTTCCTGGCCCGACCGCGGGCGCTGAGCGCTGGCGTCCCAGAGCGTGGGGAGACCAGGGCCCCCTGACCCGGCTGAGTGTCCTGGAAGGCAGGGCCCCGGCGGCTGGGGCCCAGGCCTCAGCAGCAGGCCCCGGGGGCGCGGGCGGGGCGGGCGAGGGACTCCTCGGTTTCCGGAGCCCCGCCTGGCCTCGCCGAGACCCGCGGGGGCGCGGACTCCCACCCTGGCCCCGGGCCCAGGGGCCCCCCCCCCGCAGCTGCCGCCGCTTGCCTTGGGCTCCACGCGCAGCAGTCCCGGCCGCCCCTCTCCCAGCCCCGATGCTCACACAGCTGGACGTGACCCGGGGCAGGTCAGGCAGCCTCCACAGGAGGAAGCCCCAACTTCTTCTCCACAGACGGGCTAACGCCTGCGGTGGCCACCGCTGTAGCCCAGGGCCCTCTGCAGCAGACGCAGGTTGTAACGGAGACCTCTGCACGCGGACCAGCTCTCCAGGATTTAGTCTGCTCAAGGCAAAAGCAGGCCACGGGAGGGCACATACAGAGCGACTGGGTTTGAGTTTCAGCACGCCCACAGGCTCAGCACCCAAATTGTGCATTTATATAAGCACGAGCTTGTATTAAGTGGACCAGAAAAGTTCGGTCGGGTTCTTCTGTAACATCTTCTGGAAAAAACCAAAAGAACTTTTTGGCCACCTCGATGTACAGGTAAGGGATGAGATGCGTGTGCCTGCTCAGTCTGGTCCAATTCTTTGCAACCCCATGGACTGCCAGGCTCCTGTGTCCGTGGTATGTTCCAGGCAAGAATACTGGAGTGGGTTGCCATTCCCTCCTCCAGGAGATCTTCCCGACCCAGGGATCGAACCCAAGTCTGCTGCGTTTCTTGCCCTGGCAAGTGGATTCTTTGCCACTGAGCTCCCTGGAAAGCCACGCCTGCCACAGTGGATGCCAAAACCAACCAGCGAGGACACCGGGAGTTGGGGGCTTAATCAGGATGGACTTGGATTTTATTGGAACACCTTGATTTTTATGAGACTGCTCAAGAATTACTGTGTGATCTCAGATAAAAATGTAAATTGCACCCTTCTTGCAAAGGCGTGGGGAGAATTACACCCTGAGAGCCTGGCACAGCCCTGCCCTCTTACGCTCCGCCTCCTCAGCACCTGCGTTCCAGGAACCTGCCCAGAGCCAGGCCACTTATTCGCTCAGCGAGCAGGTGCTGCTGCCGCCTCTGCTGGCCTCGGCCTGGACTCTGGGTCAGAGGCGGTTCCAAGGTGGGCCTGGCGTGGCATGGAGTCTCCCGGCCCCAGGGAAGATGGCAGGCGCACTTCACGCCCAGCCTGGCTTCCACACGCGTCTCCTAAATGTTCGGAGGTGCCAAAAAACACCACAATAGTATTTTTCATGCCAAACACAATGAATAAATACTTTCTTCCGAAGAGACAATTTGTGGGACTTCCCTGGCAGTCCAGTGGTTAAGACACCGAGCTTCCGCTGCAGGAGGAATGGGGTCAATCCCTGGTCAGGGAACTAAGACCCTGAGTGCCTCTCAGCATGACCAGAAAGTAGAGAAAAAGAAAATTTGTCAGACCAAGATTGATTAGCCAAACAGTAAAACACAACAAAACTAAAGTTTTTCTTTAGAAAAACCCAGAAGAGTTTTTGGCCAATTCAACGTATTAGTAAGGGATGGGATGTGTGTGCTCCGTCATGTCCCAACACCCAGACCAGTGAAGCCACAGGAAACAGGGGGCTTGGAGAGCTTCGTCAGGCACCTGTGACACCCCCGCAAGGCGTTCTGAACTTGAGACTCTTGTTGTTCTCTGCTGTTTAGTTGCTAAGTTGTGTCTGACTCTTTTGCAACCCCACGGACAGCCCACCAGGCTCCTTTGTCCATGGGAATTCCCAGGCAAGAATACTGGAGTGGGCTGCCGTTTCCTCCTCCAGGGAATCTTCCCCACCCAGGGTCGAACCTATGCCTCCTGATGGGCAGGCAGATCCTTTACCACCGAGCCACGGAAGATTCGGTTCTAGCAGCACCCTTGGGCACCAGCGTTGACTGCAGCGCACACCGGCGTTCTGCACTTGGCCCTTTCCCACCCCACCACCGACCACCAGCCCCATCTTGGCACCCCACCCCATTCTGAAACCCTTTCCCAGTCCCTCCTCTCAGCCCAAACCAGGCCCAGGCACCTCTAAACCGAGTGCACCCACGATCCACCTGTCCCCAGGGCAGGGTTGACAAACACAGAAGACCTGCTCGGCAGGATCCCGGGGGCGCAGCACCCAGACACAAGCCCAGTGTCCCAGGTTGCCCCAGGGGGTCGGGGAGGTTCCCCAGGTGTGGCCACCCTTGCCTGAAGGTTCACACCTAGGCCTGAAAAAGTGTGTCAGATTCAGTGGAATGCAGTCCCCAGAAGGGCGCCAGGGAAAGCAGTTCCAGAGCTGGCCTCCCAGGAAGTCACACCTGCCGCCTGGTCACCGCTGGGCTCTGGGAGCTCCTGCTTCCTGAAGACCGACAGCAGCGTCGTCTCCACAGGGTCAGGGCCTGAGGTGAAGTCACTCAGTCGTGTCCGACTCTTTGTGACCCCGTGGACTGTAACCTACTAGGCTTCTCTGTCCATGGGATTCTCCAGGCAAGAATACTGGAGTGGATTGCCATTTCCTTCTCCAGGGGATCTTCCTGACCCAGGGATCGAACCCGGGTCTCCCGCATTGGAGGCAGACACTTTAACCTCTAAGCCACCAGGGAAGGGTCAGGGCCTGGGGAGCCCAGTATGGGTGGGAAGCTAGGAGAGCTTTGGACATGTGGGCATCGTCCCCCAGGCCTCACCTCCGTGCTTGGAAGATGGGGCTGGCTGTTCCCACCAGCAACTCTGGTGAGACTGCCGGGGAATGACCAGGCGTCCTGTGAGCCTCAGGAGAGGATGGTCTGGGGTGGGGGAAAGGCTTCTCTCTAAAATCAGGGCCACGGAAAGTCAGCGCGGAGCTCCTCCGCATGACCCCCGCCTCCAGTGGGGGAGGCTCCCCAGAGGAGCCTCACGCACACAGCCCAGCATAAGTCTTCAGGTGCCCGCACACGACAGAAGGGGGTCAGCCCACGCCCACCAGCTCTCAGTGACCTCCCCAACCCCCGGGAAGCACCCAAGTGTCAGAGCAGCCCTGCCCCGTCCTCCCCCAGCCCCAGATCCGGCAGCAGGAAGCAGCTGGAGAAGCAAGATGGACAGTTGCCCCGTGGGCCCCCAGGGGCCAGCATCTGCTGTGAGACCCCCTGCCTCACCTCCCAGGGTTGTGAAGAAAATACCCTCGCTTTGGTCAGCTTTTGGTTGGGAGGGTTCCTGTGCAGACCGTGTCTGTCTACCAGCAAGCAGCCTTCCCTAGCTGTGTCCCAGAGGACAGTGACTAAAGCCTTTTTGTCATCCGGCTGCTGATCCGATGAATTGCAATGGGCAGCGTCACCTCCCCATTCGTGAACTGTGAACCGAGCTAATAACCACCCACTCAGTGCTCACAAGTCTTTATCATGAGTGTGTATCGCTTCCGTAATCAAAAATAACAACAGGGCACTTTAAAAAATGAGGCAATAATCCCCCAGCCCAGCCAGCCTGGGTGGCAAGGGGAGGCCGCGTGGGGCGGGGCTTCCTCAGCTCCGGGCCATTCAGGGTCCAGACATCCCACCCCAGCTGCCTGACCCCCGGGGACGGTTCAGCTCCCCCGCCCCGCCCTTTCATCATCCTCCACCCAGGAGTGTTTCTGCCCCTTTGTCACCAGTTGAGGCCGCGCAAGCGCTGCCTCCTGCCAGGAAGGACAGACAGACCCGCTCCCAGCACTGCCGTCAGCGGCCCTCGGGCCGTCCTCAAGGTCCACGCGCCGAGCCGGCTCCCAACTCCCCTCCCAGACCCACGTGGGCAGAAATAGGAGAGCTTGCAGAGCTGGGACTAGGGTCAGGGGAGTGAGGCGCCCAGGGCACCCCGAAGAAGGGGTGCCCACTCTAAGGGCCCATGATACTGCCCGAAGATTTAGGTAAATTTATTTATTTTTTAATTGAAGTAGAGTCGATTTACAATTTGGTGTTAGTTTCAGGTGTACAGCAAAGTGATTCAGTTATTCATATAGGTAAATATACATGTAGTCTTTTTCAGATTCTTTTCCTTTGTAGGTTATTACAAACTATTGAGTATAGTTCCCTTGGGTAAAATTTTTAAATGCCAAACCCGACTTACAAACGCTGCGATGCAGTTTGAAGTTTGCATTTCCCTGAGTGTCCCCTGTCACTGGCTCTGAGGCCCCTGACTGGATCTCATTGGAGCGGGTGCTACCGGCTCATGGTCCAGACCTCTGAAAGGGGGGCTCCGGGCGGGTGGGGCCCCCAACTCCCATCCCTCTCCCCGGCTCCACGCAGGCTGGACGGGGCACTCAGCCCAGGCCTGTGCCCTCTCAGCCAGGGCCCAGCGAAGGCCGTGGGCACCGA
>SJYT01035753.1:158106-250871 GCA_006410635.1 Cephalophus harveyi
CCCTGATCCCCATGGGGATCAGGGGCAGGAGGGGGACGTGGAGGGGGCTGTGACGGACACCGTGGGGACCAGGGGCAGGAGGGGGACATCGGGGGGGTGGTGACGGACGCCATGGGGACCAGGGGCAGGAGGGGGACGTCGTGGGGAGGGAATGGCAGGAGCTCAGGGACTTCTCTGCTGCGGCCTCAGAGAGGAGCCCCGCTTCCCGCAGGTGCAGCAGCCCTGTGTGTGCACCACACTCTATAGTTTCCACACGCCGTCTCCCACGTGTGGAGGCAGAGGCCAAATATCCCTTTGGCTGATGGGGAAACAGGTTGCAGAAGGGCCTTGACTTTCCAGAAAGCGACAAGGCAGGATAGCCAGCCAGCCAGCCAGCCTCGGCAGTGCCTCCCTGCTGCGTCGTGCAGAACCCGGAGCTGTCCATCCCGGGGCCTCAGCCCCAAGCCCAGGGCCGAGGGGGGCGGGTGGGATAGGCTGGGTCGGGGGCACAGCGCTTGCTGGTCTTTGGAAAGATCTTCAGAAGATCCGCCTGCCCCCACCTCCTCCCAGACCTCCCATTTAACCCACCTGGGAAAGGTTAGAGGTCAGAGGCAGCTCCAGAGGGGTCACCCCTCTGAGGGGGCATTTGGGCAGAAGTGAGGGAGGCTCCACCTCTCTAACTGGATGGAGGCTTCCCAGATGGCACAGGGGTAAAGAATCCATCCGCCTGCCAGTGCAGGAGATGCAAGAGGCCCGGGTTCGCTCCCTGGGTAGGGAAGATTCCCTGGAGTAGGAAATGGCAACCCACTGCAGTATTCTTGCCTGGAGAATTCCCTGGCGGGGGCTGCAGCCCATAGGGTCCCAAAGAGTCTGACACGACTGAGCGCACACACACATACACACACCACCTCTCTAGGTGGATGGGGGCACACCCGCCGGATGCCGTGCGTGTGGCTCACCCAGCCTCCGCGAGCCTGGGAGGAAGCTCCCTCCAGCAGGTGGAGGCTCCAGTTTACGGAATCCACGCAGCAGCCCCAGCGCAGTGCCCGCCTGGAAGCCTCGTGGCCCCTGCCGTGTGCCTCACGGTATGGAGGCCCAGGGGGTGCCCGCGCAGCTCAAGGGGAGGGGGGCCCAGCGGGCACCCTGCCCACACCAGGCGTGCCTGAGCTCTGCCTGCAGAAGAAGGAAGACGTGAGGCCGGCCACCTCCAGGCCTGTCCTGACTGGCTGGAGCTTCTATTTTTACATCCACACTTCCCGCTTCTTTTCTTGTGCTGAGGAAAAGCTGACAGAGAAGGGGGGGGCCTGGGGTCGCTCCCTGGGGCTGGAAGCCGGGCAGTGCCCCTGTCCTGGTGCTGCTCTCTGTGTCCCCGGAGGGACTCTGCCCTGCAGGGCAGCCTGGGGGCACCCCTCCTGGCCAGGACCTCGCAGGCTGGGCGACTTGGGGATGCTGCAGGAACTGGCCTTGTGCCCAGAGGGGGGGCACTTGAGAGGGTCTGGAGCGGCCACGGCCCACTTATCTGGGGTGTCCCGCCTACGCCCTCCTCTCACCCCCAGACTCACCCTTCCAGCCCCATCCAGCCATGCCCCTGACCTCAGAGCAGATGCGGGAAGCGGGGAGGAAGGACCGCGTGGGCAGGACAGGCTGGACAGGACGCTGCTCACCTTTCTCACGAAAAACAACAAGCTGCCCGCGGGCTCTCCGAACCTGGCTCGGGACCCACAGCGGGCCCGGCCAGGCGCCTCCCTCTCCAGGCCCCGCGGCCTCACCTGTGGAGCGGGACCCACGGCTGCGGGCCTGGCAGCGGCCCACACCGTGGCGGGAGGGCCGTGTGAGCCCTTCTGCCGCCAGCGCTCGGACGCCAGTTCCGGGCAACTCAGGCCGCGAGGAGCCGGGCGGAGAGGGGAGGCGTCTCCCAGGTCGACGTGGAGCGTACCCTCCGCTGACCTCAGGGGCCTCCACGGAGCGCAGCTGGCTCGGTGCCCCCGGAGATGCATTTATTTCCTCTCAAACCAGAAGGAAAAAATAAACTTTTAGGTGGAAGAAAATGTTTCCACGTATGATACGAACATACTCGTCTTTATCCCAACACAGCTATAAAAGGTCCTTTTTGATGTTCGTTCATGGAGGAGGCCGGGGCCCCGCCTGCAGATGCGGCTCCGTGGGCGCATCCGCAGCAGGTTTCCAGGGAGGAGATTCGGGCCGGCAGCGTGAGTCAGGACCAACGACCGGGCCAGCGGGCAGGGCGACCAGGCCAGACTCGGCCACGAGGCAGCCCGTGTCGCGGCCCTTCCTGCAGAAGCCGGCGGCCCGGATGCCCCGCGGTGGGGAGCGGCGCTCGGTGCCGGCCGGGGCTGCCGTCACCCGCTGCCGGTTCGGGACCGCGCACCCTCCCTGCCCGGCCTCCCGCGCTCGGAGACGGACCTTCGCCAGGGGGCGCTGCCAGCTCCCGCGAGCCGGGGCCGCGGGGCCGCGGGAGGGGCTGGAGGCCGCACCCACCAGCCCTGGACCTCCTGCCTCGGAGCAGCCCCGCGGAGACCACTGTGGCCGGGACCCCTTTCAGGGTCAGCATTGCCGGCCCTGACCTTGGCGGGGGGAAGCCTCAGGGACACTCCCGAGCCTCTGGAGTTTGCTGGAAGGGACACCGCGGTGAGGCCCCGATTGCTGGGGTGGGGACGGACTCTGAGCCAAAGGAATCTGGGGCGCGGCACAGGACGGGCCATCCTTACTGGCCGCGGTGGCCTTCTTTGGGCCCCTCTGGCCCTGTTGGTGAAAACAGACTGGGATTTAAAGCCAACCTGGCCTCGGAGCAGCACCGTTACTCAGCTCCTTCCTCTCTGAGCCTTTCCTCTTTTGTAGAGAAACTCGGGAGTAGACCTCTCAGCATTGCAGGGTCAGCGGGGCCAGGAGGGGCCAGGCGAGCTCCAGGGACAGGACAGATGCTCAGGAATGTTTTCCAACCCTCACTGTGCACACTGCCGGGGCCTCTGGGGGCAACATGGGAATTCTCAACGGCAATGTTAGCTCAGGCCCCCAGCCAGCTGGTCTGCATGGCCCAGAGGCAGCAGAGGGCAGGGGACACCCAAGAGGAAAGCTCTGGTGGGCCGCCCCTCGGCCTTGGACTGGCCTCCAGCTGGCCTGGCCCTTCTCTGCCCTCCTTCGTTCCCCAGCTCCCCGCCTCCCCAGCCAGCGTCTGGGCACACAGACCTCCCGGGCCTTCCCAGTTTCCAGGCGTCCCGGGCCCTCTGCCGAGGTGCCCCCGTGCTCGTGGTCAGTGTGGCTCATCCAGAGAAGACACAGCATGAGGAGATGACAAGCCCTCCCTCTCCACCCAGGGAGCCCCTCACCCCTCTGCACCCGGACGTGCATACAGACACCATCCTGAGCTCTGACCTCATGCCAGGTGCCTGGATTATGTCACTTCCGTCCTCCCTGAGCACCCTCGCCCCCATTTTACAGGTGAAGAGACTGAGGCTCGAGGGACTGAGCACTCGTGGGTCTGCTGTGTTGCCTCTGCGGATGCATCATCCTGTCTGAGCAGCTCCCACAGAGCCTGCGTGCCGCTGGCCTCTCAAAGGCTCCGGTGCCGGGGGCGGGGGAGGCGGCATCCGGGAAGCAGGGAAGGGCTGCCGGTGCCCCTGCCTGGCCTCCCGCTCATAGGCCGCCTCCCCGCCCGTCCCACTTGGCGCTGAACTGCGGTGGGCCCCGCTGGGTCTGTCGCCTCCTGGCCTGGTGGGGAGCACACAACGCTGGTCCTCACAGGTCCTCCCAGGCCCACAGTGGGTGTCAGCAGGGCCGGAGGGCCCCCACCCAGGCCTGTGGCTTCCCCGTATCCCCTCTGGCCCTGGGGCCCACGCGCTGCTGTGGGGCATGCACACAGCAGCCCTCAGAGCCAGGCTGGGGCAGTGCCGGGAGCAGGAGGCAGCTGCCCGACATCTGGAAACATCGGCTCCTCGGCCATGTGGCGCCAGACAACAGGCCGTGACAGCCGTTTGGTTTGGGGAGACGCAGGTCCCTGACCCTGCGCGGGGGACCAGCAGAAGGGCGCGTGGCACTGCTTCCCCTGGACACATGGCCCTGGGCGAGCACGCCCCTCCCCGGGCAGGTCCGCGCTCGTGGGCTTCCCTCCAAACGCGTCCAGCCTGTCGTTTTCGCTCAGTGCCTCCATCCCTCGGGGATGCATCTGTGAGTGAAACTACTGAGGAACCAACCAGCTTCCTGCAAACCCTGCTGGGACCAGATCCACGCGGCCGCTCTGGCCCATCTCTGCAGCCGCTTCTCGGTGAGTCAAGTTCTTTAAGGTTTTCAATCTGTTCCTGAGGGGCTTCCCTGGTGGCTCAGAGGTTAAAGCGTCTGCCTCCAACGCGGGAGACCCGGGTTCGATCCCTGGGTTGGGAAGATCCCCTGGAGAAGGAAATGGCAACCCACTCCAGTGTTCTTGCCTGGAGAATCCCATGGACGGAGGAGCCAGTCCACGGGGTCGCAAAGAGTCGGACACGACTGAGCGACTTCACCTTCACCTTCACCTTCACCTTCAATCTGTTCCTGAAGCAACAGAGATGAGTGAACAACTCAAATGCAAGAAGCAGGACAGCTGGCCAGGCAGCCGCTGCTCTGGTCCAGGGGCCCTGGCGCAGCAGGGGTACCAAAGAGAGAGGGGGCGTGGAGGGGTCTTGGGTGGGAGGTCTGCTCCCAGTGAGGTGCCCGCTGGCCTCCCTGTGAGCACCCCCATTCTGGGGCAGGGGGTTCTGGCTCACCGGACAGAACCAAGCACAGGGCCCAGGTCCTGCAGCAAGACAGAGGCGGGGGGCAGGGCCCTGGGGGTTCTGGCCGAGCTCTTAATTTCCTGGATTTCTGGGAGGCTCCTGGGGGCAGTGGACACGCCCCCCCAGGCATGCCCAGTGGTCTACAGCCCCAGGCGGCCTTTCCAGCACCACGTGCAGGGCCAACTCGAGCTGCTGCCGCTGGAACCGGGTGTGGGGGGAGGCCCCGAAGCCTCACCAGACAGCAGAGAGACGATGCCCAGTGAGCGGAGCCCGAGGGAGGCCCGAGGCCACTTGGGGAAACAGGCAGTGGCCGCGGCCACGCCCAGGCTCCGGCCCAACTCTCGGTGCCCTCCCCCCCCGCCCCCGGTCCCCATAGCACCTCCAGGGCTGAGAGCTGCCAACACGCTGGCCGAGGCTCAGAGGTTGTCCCCAGCCGAGTGTGGACCACGTGGTCACCCCTGAGCCAGACCACCTGGTCCCCCAGACGGGCACCTGTCTCTTATACATTCAGTCTTGGGTTTCTGGGGAGCACTGGGGGCGGATCGAGGGGCAGAGGTGCAGGAGGGGGGCGTCCAGTGGTTCTGGGGGTGGGTCGTGTCCTGGGCGGGGAGGTGGTTCTTGGCGCAGAAGGTGAGGGGTCCCCTTGTGATGTTGACCTCCGGTGATGATGGGGGCTTAGCTAGGAGGGAGTGGAGAGTGGACCCCAGCGGGGAGGGCCCCCTGGAGACAGGGACAGCACCACCTCCTCCCGAGCGGGCTCCTCTCGGCCAGCCGCGCCCCCCGGTGCCCGCTCCCTAAACGCCAGAGCCGCGGAAACGCATGGGGGCTGCACCGAGGCCCCCGCGCTCCCAGG
Organism: Cephalophus harveyi; assembly: GCA_006410635.1. Lineage (NCBI taxonomy): Eukaryota > Metazoa > Chordata > Mammalia > Artiodactyla > Bovidae > Cephalophus > Cephalophus harveyi. Next base: position 163,705 of record SJYT01035753.1, read on the forward strand.
GCTGTTCTCAGCGTGGTGGGGCGGGGAACGGGGTCTGGGTGGGAGTCAGAGGTCAGGGGTCAGGGGAGGAGGAGGGGGACGAGGCAGGGCTCTGGCACCAGGGTCCGGAGGAGCCCTGAGTGGACACCTTGAGCTGAAGGTGGCTCACTCCCGCACCCTGCAGAGTCCACAGATCCCGGGAGGGGTGAGAGGCAGCGCCGCTGCCTGGGCCCCCACCTGGGCTGGGGGGATGGGGGAGCCGTTAATCCCCACGGCTTTTCACTCTGGGAACCGACAGCAAAGGGGTTGAAGCTGCAGATGCCGACTTTCCCTGCTTCTGGGAGGCCTGCCCAGAGTCGGGGCACTGGGGGGATGCCACCACACAGCCACGGGACCAGGCCATGTTCTGGGACTTCCCTGCTGGTCGGTGGGGGGAAGACTCTGCTGCCGGTGCAGGGGACACGGGTTCCATCCCTGGTCCAGGAAGATCCCACCTACCGCAGAGCAACAAAGCCCGTGCGCCCCAAGAAAGGCCCCGGCAATGGGGAGCCCACGCGCGGCAACTAGAGAGAGCCCGCGAGCAGCAGTGAAGACTCGGTGCAGCCGAAGTCAGCCAAGTAAAAATTTAAAGCATACAAACCAAGGAAACATTGCTTTTTAAAAATAAAAGAAATAGAAACAATTTCCCAGCCCCCAAAAGGCGGGTCCCTCAGTCCCTCCCAGAAAGGCCCAGATGCCAAGAGGCCAGTGTGGCTAAGGGACCTCTCTTTAGGCCAGCTTTATCAGCTAATGGCAGCTAAGAGTGATTTTACACAAAATAAAGTGTCGGAGGTAATTGCTCCTGGGCACAGCTCCCAAATTCCGGCCTGAAACCAAAGGCCAAATGTGCCCGTTAATGATTAAGCCTCTGGAGTGGGTGCCGAGGTGCAGAGCGGCAGGGAGAGGCTCTGTTGGGGCTGTCTCTTATACACATCTCGCGAGGAGCCGGGCGGAGAGGGGGGGCGTCTCCCAGGTCGACGTGGAGCGTACCCTCCGCTGACCTCAGGGGCCTCCACGGAGCGCAGCTGGCTCGGTGCCCCCGGAGATGCATTTATTTCCTCTCAAACCAGAAGGAAAAAATAAACTTTTAGGTGGAAGAAAATGTTTCCACGTATGATACGAACATACTCGTCTTTATCCCAACACAGCTATAAAAGGTCCTTTTTGATGAGGGCAGCAAACAGGCCTCCCATTGTCTGTCGGGAAGCAAGTCACAGTCGCGGCCCAGGCTGCACCCACCTGAGGTCAGGGTGAAGGCCAAGGGGGGTTGGAACATCCTGGTACCGGGAGGGTAGGACGGGGGTAAGATGGTGGGGTGGAAGGTGGGGGGCTTGTGTCCACTGCCTTCCTCTGCACCGAGGGACATTCTTGGGGATGTGGCTTGCATCCTTCAAAGGGTTTAAACCACAGAAAATGAATAGGCCTACGTGAGCTCTGGCATAAGGAAACTCAGACTCGGAGACAGAAAGCAAATGTGGGCTGCACTCCCAAGCAGTGAAGAGTTTCTGACTGGCACTCCGAGAGGCCGGGCTCCGATCCCAGCTCTGCCACAGTCCAGCAGTCAGGTGAGGTCTCTAAGCCTCAGTTTCCTCCTCCATAAGTGGGGACATGGTGCCTGACCTCAGGTCATCCTGAGGCTTGACAGGAGGATGCGTGTGATTAACGCGGGGATTAACTCGGCGCCGCCCCCTGGCACGGTTGAGTGTTCAATCACAGCTGCGATCACAGAAGGATTTCGCCTCTTTGCAAGATTCTCTCCCACCTCAGCCTCCCACCATCTGTCAGCGTGAGTCCATAGACTGATGTTGGACAGCGTTCAGGTTCAGTGTTTGGGGCTGACTGAGGAGGTTTGGGGGGGTGGAGGAGAGGGCATCAGTGATCCTGCCTCCCCGGGGGCGGGCTCATAAGTGACTGTAAACAAATGTATATATGTTATACATGTATACACCTTATATATGTGACACACACACACACACACGCACACACACGTTCTGTGCCGTATCCTTTTCCGCCGTGGCTATCACAGGATACTGAACACGGCTCCCTGTGCTCTGCGGGAGGGCCTCGTCCATCCATCCTACACAGGAGAGTTTGCATCTCATCCTTCCTCAGCGCCCTCCCCCTCGACAAGCACAAGTTTGTTCTCTAGGTCTGCGAGTCTCTCCCTGTTTCGTAGACGGGATCATTTGTGTCATGCTTCGATCCCACGTATAAGTGATCTCCTGTGACATTTGCCTTTCTCTGTGCTGCTTACTTCGCTTACTATGACAATCTCCAGATGCGTCCATCTTGCTGCAAGTGGCGTTATTTCGCTCTTTTACGTGACTGAGTAGTATTCCGTTGTATATATGTACCACATCTCCTTCATCCAAAGAATACATAATTTTACATATTTTACATGTAACAGCTTTATTGATATATAACTCACCTAGCATAAAGCACGCCCTTTTAAAACATATGATTCCTTTAGCAGTCACTTTCTCCCATTTCTCCCTCCCCTCCAGGCCTGGCATCCATTACTCTGCCTTCTTTCTCAATGGATTTGCCTGTTCTGGACATTCCACATAAATGGAATCATAAAATACACGTTTTTACGCGTGTCTGGCTTCAGAACGTGTCTCAGAACTACCTTCCTCTCTGTGGTCGAATAACACTCCCTCCTGGCTTCCCAGGGGGCTCAGCGGTAAAGAATCTGCCTGCCAGTGCAGGAGGTGCCCGTCCAGTCCCAACTGAAGAAGGAAATGGCCACAGACACCAGTGTTCCTGCCTGGGAAATCCCGGGGACAGAGGAGGTGGCGGCTACAGTCCATGGGGTCAAAAGACTCGGACACGACTTAGTGGCTAAGCAACGTTCCCTCTGTGAACACACTGCGCTTCTCTCACCATCCGTCAGCTGCTGGGTATCTGAGTTGTTTCCCCTTTTTTTACAACTGTGAGTCATCCTGCTATGCACGTTAGTGCACAGGTCTTTATGTGGACACGTGCTTTCATTTCTCTTGGGCATATACGTAGCAGGGGAATTGCCAGGCTGCACGGCAGAAAGAGGCCTTCCCAGGCGGCACTAATGGGAAAGCACCTGCCTGCCAATGCAGGAGACATAAGACACCTCTGGGTGGGAAGATGCCCCTGGAGGAGAAAACGGCAACCCACCTCAGTGTTCTTACCTGGAGAACCCCCGTGGACAGAGGAGCCTGGAGGGCTGCAGTCCCTGGGGTTGCAAAGAGTCAGACATGACAAGCGACTTAGCACGCATGCACATGGCAGAAAGAATGTTATTTAAAGCTCAACATTCAGAAAACGAAGATCATGGCATCTGGTCCCATCACTTCATGGGAAATAGATGGGGAAACAGTGGAAACAATGTCAGACTTTATTTTTTTGGGCTCCAAAATCACTGCAGATGGTGACTGCAGCCATGAAATTAAAAGACGCTTGCTCCTTGAAAGGAAAGTTATTACCAATCTAGATAGCATATTGAAAAGCAGAGACATTACTTTGCCAACAAAGGTCCATCTAGTTAAGGCTATGGTTTTTCCTGTGGTCATGTATGGATGTGAGAGTTGGACTGTGAAGAAGGCTGAGCGCTGAAGAATTGATGCTTTTGAAATGTAGTGTTGGAGAAGACTCTTGAGAGCCCCTTGGACTGCAAGGAGATCCAACCAGTCCATTCTGAAGGAGATTGGTCCTGGGTGTTCTTTGGAAAGAATGACGCTAAGGGTGAAACTCCAGTACTTTGGCCACCTCATGCGAAGAGTTGACTCATTGGAAAAGACTCTGATGCTGGGAGGGATTGGGGGCAGGAGGAAAAGGGGACGACAGAGGATGAGATGGCTGGATGGCATCACCGACTCGATGGACGTGAGTTTGGGTGAACTCCAGGAGTTGGTGATGGACAGAGAGCCCTGGCGTGCTGTGATTCATGGGGTCACAAAAAGTCAGACACGACTGAGCGACTGAACTGGACTGAACTGAACTCAACTGAGGAAGGGATAGTTAAGGAGTCTGGGATGGACATGTACACACTGCTATACTTAAAATGGATAACTGCCATGGGATTCTGCAGGCAAGAATACTAGATGGATTGCCATTTTCTTCTCCAGGGCGTCTTCCTGAGCCAGGAACTGAACCCAGGTCTCCCGCTCCACAGGCAGCCCTTTACCAATTGAGCCTCCAGGGAAGAATGGATGCCCAACGGTGGATAGCCGTGTGCTGTCTTCTAGCACGTGGGGCTCTGCTGAACGTACACGGCAGCCCAGACGGGAGAGGGTTTGAGGGGAGAATAAATACATGTGTGTATATGGCGGAGTCCCTTCCCTGTTCACCCGAAACTATCACAGCACTGTTAATCAGCCGCACCCCATACGAAATAAAAAGTTCAAAGGGAAAAAAATATAAAGTCACCCAAAAAGCAGTGGAAGAATAAAAGTCGCTATGTGAGAGTCTTGTGAAGCAGACTCTTGAACAACACGGGTGTGAGCTTTGTGAGTTCACCGATTCTCAGGTGGTGGTTTTCCTCTTCACTCAATGCCTACCGTGTGTGCGCTGTGCTGAGTCCCTTCAGTCCTGTCTGACTCCTATGGACTCTAGGATAAAATCAGGTTCTTTCCCATTAGTGCCGCCTGGGAAGGCTTCTTTCTACAGTACAGCCTGGCAATTCCCCTGCTAGGTATATGCCCAAGAGAAATGAAAACACGTGTCCACATAAAGACCTGTGCACTAACGTGCATAGCAGGATGACTCACAGTTGTAAAAAAAGGGGGAAACAACTCAGATACCCAGCAGCTGACGGATGGTGAGAGAAGCGCAGTGTGTTCACAGAGGGAACATTGCTTAGTCACTAAGCCGTGTCCGACTCTTTTATGACCCCATGGACTGTAGCCGCCACCTCCTCTGTTCCCGGGATTCTCCAGGCAAGAACACTGGCGTGGGTGGCCGTGCCCTCCTCCAGGGGATCGTCCTAACCCTGGGATCCAACCCGTGTCTCTTTAATCTCCTGCAATGGCAGGCAGGTTCTTTTACAACAAACGCCACCTGGGAAGCCCAATACCTACCGTCCAGTTCAGTTCAGTCGCTCAGTCGTGTCCGACTCTTTGCGACCCCATGAATCGCAGCACATCAGCCTCCCTGTCCATCACCAACTCCCAGAGTTCACTCAGACTCACGTCCATCGAGTCGGTGATGCCATTCAGCCATCTCATCGTCTGTTGTCCCCTTCTCCTCCTGCCCCCAATCCCTCCCAGCATCACAGTCTTTTCCAATGAGTCAACTCTTCTCATGAGGTGGCCAAAGTACTGGAGCTGTACCTTAGCACTACCCGATCTGAGGTTGGTTGAATCCTCCGATGTGGGACCTCAGATAGGAGGGCCACCTGTAAAGTTATATTCAGAGTTTTGACTGCAAGGGGCTCAGTTCCCCTGTTTCATTGTTCAGGGATCAACGGTAACGTAGTTGAATTTCTCCTTTCCTGCTGAGGAGACCATAGTATCTGAAATTTGGAAAGTCAGAGACAAAGTGTGTAGAGCTGCAGGGGCCACGCTAAGCCCAGGGAGAGAGGGGCAGCCCCGGGGAGGGCGGCCAGGCTGGGGAGGTGAGTGGGTACCACGCGGCTTCGCCCCATAGGCACTTCTGTGTCATTCATCTGGGACTGAGCGTATCGCTTGCAACAGAAAGATACATTGTTAATTAGAACATGTTTGGAGTCACAGACAAATTTTGGAACTGAAAATGTAAGTTAGCAGGAAAACTGGTTCCGTTTACCATTTGTCAGGAACACAGCCGGAGAGGAGGCGGACTCCAGCGTTCAGCTTTGCCTCAAGACACCATCTGCCTCCCTCCCACTTCCCCACCAGTCCTGGGACCATGGCTAGAGCCACGGGCTCAGGAGGGGGTGTGCTTGCCTCTTCCCAGGGGAGAGCCCTGCAAACCCTCAAAGGCAGCTCTCCTGCTCCCTTGAGGCTTGTCTGCTGCAGGCTGAGCTTCACCCACCTCCTCATCTGTTTAACGAACAGCCTCTGCGATTCATTCCTGGCCAGGCACCCTGGGGCCCTCAGGGTGTACAGGGAGGCAGGGATGGTCTGCTGGCCTCTCATAAGGAACATGATATCTGCCCGTTCTCCAGCCAACTACTCACCCATCCGTCCACGCACCTGCGAACCCTCTCACCTGCGAACCCTCTCACCCACCTGTTCATGCATCTATCCATCCATCTACCCGTCCACCCACTCACATATCCATCCATGTATCCGTCCTTCCATCCACCCACCCTCTCACCCTGCCATCCACCCCCATATCCGTCCATGTATCCATCCTTCCATGCTTCCCCCATGACTTGCTGAAGTCTCCTCAGAGCCAGCCCCTCAGGCTCTATCCTCAGAGACCAGCGAGAGGACCAGACAGCTGTAAGCCAGTAGTAACCACCTGGGCTGAGGAGCCGGGGCAGAGGTCAGCCCTGGGAGCATCAGTGGAGTTTCTGCTTGAGGGACCCGGAGAGGGAGATGCTTAAATCAACAGCCTTGGAGTCAAAGCAGCAGAGAGCTGAGAAAGGGGGTTGCTCTGCGGGGAGACCCCCAGGGGTCAGCTCAGGATGGGAGCAAGGTGCTACCAGCTGTAATGGCTCCTTCGGGGGCGCTCTGTTTTCAGGGACCCCCCCCCCCCGCTCCAGCTCCAGGACAGCACAGCAATGAAGCACTGGGGCTTTGGAGCCCCTCCAGCCGGGACTTCCCGGTTGCAGGGGCTGGGGGTGCGTGTGGTGCGCCCCTTTCTCCTGGAGACCCGGTCTTGTGGCCATGCAGGATGTCTGCTGAGGACCCTCCCAGGGAGGGAGCCGGGGACAGGCGGGGGACAAAGCTCTCCTTATCGTCCACGTTGCCACTGTCCCCACGTCTCAGACACGGAATTGGAGAGGGGGTGGCTGTGGGTGGCAGGGGTTGGGGGGAAGAGCAGCACAGCAGAACCTGGTCCCAGGATGCGTCCCCAGCAATAAAGCTCTTGGGAATACTCTACAGCGGCCGGCATCACCACTGGGCACACCGTCTCACAGCCAGCCACGCTCGCAGATACCCTCTCTCACACGCGCAAAGGCCCAGCTGCCCCGTACCGTCTGGGTGGCCCATCCACTCTGGACAAAGCCCAGCGCCACCACCTCCTGCCTGGGGTGGCATTTACTCCCTCTTATGGGCAGTCCAGACACTGGAAGCAAAGATGGGGGAGCTGAACGCCACGTGCAGGAAGTCAGGCTTTATCCTCCGGGCAGGCAGGAGTCGAGGGGCCTGGTGAGACGCGGGTTTCAGCAGGCTGCTGTGTGAGCCCTCGGGAGGGGTGGGGTTGGGGACAGGATGCACTGTGAGTGGCCCTGCTGTCTGTCAAGGGGACGGAGAGGCCTTGGCTCAGGAACTAGTGGACTGCGGTCATGGGGCCGGGGGCTGGGGAAAGCCAAAAGGCCTCTGACGCTCCCCAGAATGCCTGGGAATGGCACATACCTCCGGGGGTCTCTGCGGCCCCTGCCCTCTTCCCTGGAGACCCAGCCTTCCAGAAGCCCTCTGCAGCAGAGCATGGCTTGCTCCACTACCGCCCCAGCCCCCGAGGCTGCCGGGAGCACCCGGACACCCAAGCTGCTGTCACGGCAGGTGCAGGACAACACCGCAGCGTCCCCAGGACGCTCACTGGCCTGAAACTGACCTGAAACTGCAGCTCCTGGAGGCTTCCGGAACCCAGATCCCCGCCTGAGATCAAACCAAAGACCTGGTTTTGGTCCCTCGCTGGGCCTGCAGCCTCCCAACACTGCCCCACTTCTCTGTGGCCTCGGGCCTCCCCTGACCCCCCTGGGCCTTGGCTCTCGCATCTGTAAGATGAGAAGGGGCCCGAGATGTCTCGCTCACCCTCACTCCCACCTCCCACACTCCTCGGCGCCAGTTCCTTGCAGGGTGAGGGCGTCAGGGAAGGACAGACAGGTCCTAGGAGGGTGACACTCATGACGATGGAGAAGAAGGAAGGTGAGGAGTCCAGGGTGGGACGTCCAAGTGGTCCTGAAGGCCGCAGTGAGGCAGGGCCCGCCCTTCCCTCCCCACCCAGCACCCAGCACCCAGCTCTTGCCCGCAGGCCTGGCTGATGAACAGATAAGCTGTCTTAGTAGCAGCTACCAGCCACCACCAGTAGGTGTGAAGCCTATTGAGTTACAGAGGCCTGACTCACTGCAACTGGGTCTACCTTTCAGCAGCGCACACCTGGGCCTTAAGGCAAGTCTAGGTTACCTCTAATTGAGAAACGAGGCGGCAGCGAGTTCGCGGGGTACGTGTTGGTGAGTGGCCGTGTAGGGCGGCCCTGAGCCTCGATGGGGTAGGAGCGCAGTGCCGCAGGCCTGAGTGGACGGGGGGCTGAGAACCCCTCCTGGCAGGCCTGGGCAGCCAGCCAGGAGAGCCTGTGGAGCGCAGCCAGGGCCTGGGCCCGGCCCACACCCTTCCCTCTGGCCTGCCCTGAGTTTCAGGACAGGAAGCTGCCCTCGACTGAGGCACATGCCCGCCCTGCCCAGCAGGCTGTGTCTGGTGCTGTGAGGATGTCCTGAGGGCAAGCCTACCATTGCTTAGGCGGATGCCCCAGGTAGACAAGATGAGAAGGGGGTGGGCTGGGGGGAGCTTTGTCGAGTAGGATTCTGAGCAGGGAAGATGGGAGCAGGGGGACCTGGGGCCCCGAGATAGAGGGGGCAGAGGCCCGGGGTGGGGCGGGGGAGGCAGAGGAGGGAGAGGCCGAGGACAGGCTGGAGGGGGCCGGGCCGCACCCCAGAGGTGTGAGGGTGGGGGCCTCGGGGATCGGGAGCCAGGCCCCCTCGGCACACGCCCTGCCCACCGCCTCCCCAGGTCAGCGGCAGGTGGCCCCTGTGTGAGCCCTGAGGGGCACCGGGGCAGCCTGGCAGCATCACTCCCCTCCAGACCACACGCCACTGCCGTTTGCCTGCCAGGCCAGCCCCCAGGGCAGCACACTGGGCCCGTCTGGGATCCAGCCTGGTCAGTGGGCTCTGGCCAGGAGGCTGAGGAGGTGGCGAGGGGACCAGGGGCCCCAGCAGGCTGGTGGAGGAGATGAACGTCCCTCTGTGATGAGAAGTCTGGGTCCAGCGTGTCAGCAGATGGGTCCTTTTCCGCCCGCGGGCCCGGGTCCAACTCCACCCTCCAGCCCCACCCCACCGGGCACTGCCTGGCACCTGTGTTCAGCTGGGCCCCGGGCAGAGGCCTTTGCTGCTGGAATCACAGGCACCGTTGCGCACAGGTGTGGGCAGTGGGCTCCAGGCCCCCTCCCGCGGGTGCGAGCCCGGGTGGCAGGTTACCTGTCCTCTCTGGCCTCAGTCTACTCATCCATCAACTGGGTATGTGGTGGCAGCACTCGCTTCCCAGGGGCGGGAAGAGGTGAGGATAAAAGATGCTGTGTGTGAAAGCGCCCTCAGGGAGCTAACAGGAGGCGGACTCAGTGAGCACGCGCGAAACCCTGTCAGTTACCCGGCGAGTCCGAGGTGCTGGGAGGCTTCCCACAGGCAGCTCCTGGAGCACCGGCCCCCACAGAGGCCCCACAGCGTGGAGCCCCTGCCCCCCGCGCCTCCGGAACGGGCCTGGCTCCTCCTCTCCTCCGGGTGGTGGGTCCTGGCCCCTTCTCTGCGCTGACTGGGGCCTCTGGGACCCAATGGCTGGAGCTGCTCTCTGCCAGGTCTGGCTTGTCACCCTCAGGGGACGAGGTCACTTGCACAGACCCTAACCTGGGGCCTGTGCCGCTTGAGGGGGGCGAGGGCGGGCATGAACCCCTCTGCAGCTCCCACCCAGCTTGGAAGCACCCCAGGCTGCTTCCTCTGAGGATGAGGCAAGTGGACATCCCTGAAGGCGCCGGGGAAGAGCAGCAGGTTCTGGTGCCAGGCTCCAAGCGCTTGGCCTGTAGCTCAGTTGCCCCAGAGTCTAATCCCAGTGACAACACAAGCTCTGCCAGGGCGGGCGCTCCCCACCCAACTTGTCTAATCTGGACAAGTGCCCGGCTAGGGGCAAGGGAGCAGTTAGAGCCAGGGACTCTGCGGGCTGGCAGTTCAGGTTCAAGTCCTGCCCAGACACTCACAGCTGTGCGGCCTCAGGCACGTTGCTCAACCTCTCCCACTCAGTTCACCCACCCGAACAGTAGGAGCGCCGATGGTATCTTTGTCTGAGAGTCATAGTTTTACCAAGTTGGCAAGTACCTACAAAGGAGCCTGGCCCTAAGGGCTGAAAAATCTGAATTTCAGAGGAGGGGCAGCACTGAGAAAGGCCAGGGCTGGTCAGACCGGCTGAGTGGGCAGTGGGTCCCGGGTGCCACCCTCCAGAAGCCCGGAGCACCGAGGAGCTGGCTGCAAGCCCGCGAAGGCAGCAACAGGCCGGGACCCGGGCCAAGAGCGCAGCCCCGGCTCTGAACGCAGAGAGCGGCGGGGTGAGCCGGCAGGCCCAGGAGGTTGCAGAGGCATGCCCGTGGAAAGAGAGCCCGCGCGGCCACTCATCCACTCGCTTGCTCTGCTGTGAGCTCAGTCGATTCACTGAGCACCTCTTACATGCTGGGCGGCGTTCTAGGTGCGGGGGAGAGTCCCCCCACCCCACCCCCACCAAGCCTCTCTTCCAGAGGTGGGTACAGTGCCAGTGGAGTGCAGGGAAAGGGCGTGCCGGGCATGGGGGAGGGGCCGGGGGGGGCCTCCCTGATGACAGTGAGCGGGAAAAGCACATCCAGGGCCCACTTCGTGGACTAGCACAAGGTCCCGCCCCGGGCGAGCGCTCTGCCCGCTGTCCTGAGGGTCTTGATCACTCTACCCTTGAGTGTGTGTTACAAGTGGAGTCTGATGCCCCGGGGTTGGAGCCGGGCTCAGTCTTCCTGCCCACTGTTTCCCTGCCTCTCAGCTGCCCTCTCCTCTGCTGGCTGGCGCCCCGGACCCCATCAGAGCTACATACACACACACACACACAAGCCCAGTCACAGCTAACACCTCCTGCCCCAGTGGGAACTGGAGTTCAGGGAGGCTCAGGGACGGTCACGCATGTCCCAGGGTGTCTCAGGGTAGGGCATGGAGGTGGCGGTCCCTGCCCCGGGCTGGCAGCTGCGAGGCATGTTCTGTAGGAGGTTTGGCAGCGCCAAGGTACCGAATAGTTCCTGAACAGAGGAAGGGAGACTGTTTTTCTAGCAGAGGGGACTCAGCAGCCGGTGATGTGAGTGTACACCCAGAGTCCCATGGGTTCTCGTGAGGGTCTGCAAGTTCGGCAAGCAGCCCTTACAGGGAGCACAACATTAAATGACAAATTAAAACCAGCAGGACAGATCAAGAGAGAGACCGTCTCTTGGAAGAAAGGAAAACATTTTCTACCCTGGACCACTTAATAATACTTGTTTTTCTTTTTTTGCTTTTTGAATGAGGAGTCCCACTGGTCCCTACAAATGACACAGCCCGCTCTGGTCCTGTGGAATCTGGGAGGACTCCCCAGAACAGGAAAGAGCCAGTGCAAAGGACCTGAGACAGAGTGTGGTTGGCATAACTGGGCAAGGCAGCCGTGTGGCTGGATTAGACAAGGGGAGAGCTGCTGGGCATGAGGTGACAAAGGGGTTGGAAGGTGGCATTTGTGCCCACCCTGTCGGCTCTGGAGGGACTTTGGCTGGGTGAGATGGAAAGCCAGTGAGAGTTTAGAGGAGTGAAATGATCTGGCTCATTTTAAAAGGATCATGTTGGGTGGTAGGTTGAGAATGGCTCTAGGGTGGTGGGTGGGTAGTTCAGTGGGCAGCACAGGCAGCGAACCCGGGGATGGTTTTGAAGGCCAGTGTCGTGACGCAAGGGACGCGTGAGGCCTTCCTGGCCGGGGGGTTGCGTGGAGGGGGTGAGACCTGGCCAGGTTCTGAAGATGCTTTCACGGTAGAGCTGAGTGTTCTGGTAGACTGGATGTAGGGTATGCGTCAAAGAGGACCCAAGGACCACTTGGCAGTTTTGTCCTGAGATATCGGAAAGATGGCGGTGCCCTCAGCCAACCCGAGCAAGGCTATGAGGCAAGTGAGATGCGAAATGTACCCGTTTCTGATTGCTGCTATAACAAATGACGGCAAGCTCGGTGGCTTAAAACGCACTGCTTTTCTTTTTCTCTCTTATAGTTCCGGAGGCCACAAGTCCGACACCAGCTTCACCAGCCTAAAGCTAAGGTGCCAGCGGGGATGGCTCCTTCCGAGAAGCTGCGTCCTCCCTTTCCTCGCTCCCGGAGGCCCTCCCTCACTTCACTCCACCACGCGCTTCTGCAGTCCCGTCTCCCACTTCCTCCTCTGGCCTTCTCCCCTCCTTTTCATAAGGACGCGGGTGACAGCGTTTAGTTCCCCTCCACCTCATCTCCCCGTCTCCAGAGCCTTAACTGAATCCCACCTGCAAGTCCATTTTGCCATATAAGGTAATATCCACCGGTTTCTGGAATTAGGATGTGTTTATCCTTGCGGGGCCATTATTCGGCATAGCGCAGGCAGTTAGAAACTAGACGTTCAGCTTTGGATATATTAAGCCAAGATGCTTATTAGATATGCAACAAGAGATGCTGAGAAGTTGGTTCTATAAAAGAATATGGAGTTTAGGGGAGAGGTCTCGGCTGGAGACGCAAATTTGGGAGTCATGAGTGTGTAAACAGCATTTAAAGCCGTGAAACTGATTAAGATCATCTCAGGATCATCATTTCCTTGAGCTGAAGAAATTTCCCAAAAGACAGAGGTAGAAATGAGGAGAGAAAATTTAAGGAGAAAATTAAAAGACCACAGCAGTGAGTCCCACATCCAAAATGTCAGGAATTCCTAACACACACACACAGAGAAAGAGAAAACAAAAGAAAGAAAATTATCAAAGACATGTTTAAGAAAACCTCCCAGAAGGGACTTGCCTGCTGAGCCAGCGGTTGACTCCACTTCCACTGCAGAGGACACAGGTTCAGCCTGGTCAGGGAGCTAAGATCCCGCATGCCACGTGGCGTGGCCAAAAGATTAAGACAAAACCGAAAGGAACGCTATTTAAAGGACTTTCCGGGTGGTACACTGGCTCAGAATCCGCCTGCCAATGCAGGGGACACAGGTTTGATCCCCGGTCCGGGAAGATCCCACAAGCTCCACAGCAACTACGCCCGTGCGCCAGAACTACCAAGCCCGCACGTCCGAGCCCGCGAGCTGCAGCCGCTGCAGCCGGCGCGCCCAGGGCCGGTGCCCCGCCGCAGGGGAGCCCCTGCCGGGAGAAGCCGGGCACCGCACCCCGAGCCCCTGCTCACCGCAGCCAGAGAGGGCCTGCACGCAGCAACGACCCAGCACAACCCAAAGTAAATATTTTTAAAAATAAAAACTGCTTTAAGAAGTTGAGTTTATTGAGGTAAAATCTGTACACGATCAAATCTTTTAAAGTGTACAATTCAATGAGTTGTTAAACATGTAAATAATCATGTAACCTCCACCAATATCAAGATATAGAACGTTTCTGTTATCCCCCAAAGCTGCCTCAGACCCCACCGCAGTCATTTCCCCTAAATGCTTCAGGACTACTGATCCGATGTCCTATTTCAGTGCCCGTGACTTTCAGAATGTCGCAGAATCACCCAGCATGTAGTCTTTTGTGTCTGAATCCATACACTGAGCATAACGCCATTTCAGACACGTCCATTTTGCTATGTATACAACTTAGTTCGTCCCACTCATTGCTGGAGTCATGCTTCATTGCACAGACGCACCACATTAGTCACGTGACTGGAAGTTGGGTTATTCCCAGTTTGCGGTTATTACAACTAAAGCTGCATTTAGGCAGGTTTTTGTATACAGGTCTTCATGTGAACTTATACCTTCATTTCTCAAGGGTAAATGACTAGAAGTGGAATTGTTGATCATTTTACACACCCTCACGCAGACACAAACATCAAACTGAGACCCCAGAAATAAACTCACACATCTATGGTCAATTTATGACAAGAGGCAAGAATATACAATGGAGAAAAGACAGTCTCTTCAACAAGTGGTGCTGGAAAAGCTGGACAACTATATGTAACTCAATGAAATTAGAACACTCCCTCATACCATATACAAAAATGAACTCAAAATGGTTAAAATACCTAAATATAAGACGTGACACCTTAAAGTTCCTGGAAGAGAATGTAGGCAAAACATTCTCGGATATAAATCGTAGCAATATTTTGTTAGATCATTTTCCCAAGGCAAAAGAAATAAAAGCAAAAATTAACAAATGGGACCTAATCAAACTTAAAGCTTTTGGATGACAAAAACCATCAACAAAACAAAAAGACAACCTAGGGAACAGGAGAGAATATTTGTAAATGATGTGACCGACAAGGGATTAATATTCAAAATAAATAAACAGCTTGTAAAACTCAATATCAAAGTGACAAACAGCCCGATCAAAAAATGGGCAGAAGACCTAAATAAATGTTTCTCCAAAGAAGACATACAGATGGCCAACGAGCACATGAAAAGATGCTCAACATCGCTAATAGAGAATTGTGAATCAAAACCACAGTGAGGTATCACCTCACACCAGTCAATGGCTATCATCAAAAAATATACAAATAACACACAGTGGAAAAAGAAACTCTCCTACACTGTTCGTGGGAATGTAAGTTGGTGCAACCACTATGGAGATCAGCAAGAACAGATGAGTATGAAATTTCCCTACAAAACTAAAAGCAGAGCTACCACACGATCCAGCAACCCCACTCCCAAACATATACCCAGAAAAGAGGAAACCTCTGATTCAAAGAGATACGCGACCCCAGTGTTCACAGCCGCACGATTTACAGTAGCCAAGACAGGGAAGCAACCCAAGGGTCCAATCAACAGACAACTGGTCTAAGGCGTAGACAATGGAATACTACTCAGCCGTTAAGAAAGACCGAAATATCGCCATTTGCGGCAACATGGGAGGACCTAGAGATTATCACACGAACTGCAGTAAGTCAGACGGAAGAAGACAAGCATTTATATGTGGAATCTGAAAATAATACAAACGAACGTATATACAAAACAGAAACAAGACTCTCAGACACAGGAAAAAACACAAAAAACCTTCCAGTTTACCAAAGAGGAAAGGGAGAGGGAGGGATAAATTAGAAGTATGAGATAAACACTTACAAAAGAATACACATAAAGGAGATAAGCAACAAGGATTTGCTCTCTAGCATGAGGAACTATAGTATATTAACCTATCAGTTCAATACAGTCGCTCAGTCGTGTCTGACACTTTGCGACCCCATGAATCGCAGCACGCCAGGCCTCTCTGTCCATCACCATCTCCCGGAGTTCACTCAGACTCACGTCCATCGAGTCCATGATGCCATCCAGCCATCTCATCCTCTGTCATCCCCTTCTCCTCCTGCCCCCAGTCCCTCCCAGCATCAGAGTCTTCTCCAATGAGTCAACTCTTCGCATGAGGTGGCCAAAGCACTGGAGTTTCAGCTTTAGCATCATTCCTTCCAAAGAAATGCCAGGGCTGATCTTCTTCAGAATGGACTGGTTGGATCTCCTTGCAGTCCAAGGGACTCTCAAGAGTCTTCTCCAACACCACATTTCAAAAACATCAGTTCTTCGGCGCTCAACCTTCTTCACAGTCCAACTCTCACATCCATACAGGACCACTGTAAAAACCATAGCCTTGACTAGACGGACCTTAGTCAGCAAAGTAATGTCTCTGCTTTTGAAAATGCTATCTAGGTTGGTCATAACTTTTCTTCCAAGGAGTAAGTGTCTTTTAATTTCATGGCTGCAGTCACCATCTGTGGTGATTTTGGAGCCCCAAAAAATAAAGTCTGACACTGTTTCGACTGTTTCCCCATCTATTTCCCATGAAATGATGGGACCGGATGCCATGATCTTTGTTGTCTGAATGTTGAGCTTTAAGCCAACTTTTTCACTTTCCTCTTTCACTTTCATCAAGAGGCTTTTTAGTTCCTCTTCACTTTCTGCCATAAGGGTGGTGTCATCTGCATATCTGAGGTTATTAGTATTTCTCCTGGCAATCTTGATTCCAGCTTGTGTTTCTTCTAGTCTAGCGTTTCTCATGATGTACTCTGCATATAAGTTAAATAAGCAGGGTGACAATATACAGCCTTAACGTACTCTTTTGGAAAATAATCTAAAGTAGATTTGTGTGTGTATATATGTATATATATGAACCACTTTTCTGTGTACCTGAAACTAAAACAATATTGTAAACCAACTATACCTCAATGTTTTAACTAATTAACTTTATTTTTTGCTGCACTGCGTCTTCATTGCTGCGTTTGGGCTTTCTCTAGTTGCAGTGAGTAGGGACTGCTCTTGTTACCCAGCGCTCCAGCACTCCGGCGCCCACACTGGGCTCAGCAGGTGTGGTGCATGGGCTTAGTTGCTCCATGGCATGTGGAATCTTCCCTGACCAGGGATCAAACCCATGTCCCTGACATTAGCAGGCAGATTCTTATCCACCGTCCCAACAGGGAAGTCCAGTTCAGTTCAGTTCAGTCGCTCAGTCGTGTCTGACTCTTTGCAACCCCATGAACTGCAGCACACCAGGCCTCCCTGTCCATCACCGACTCCCGGAGTTCACTCAAACTCATGTCCATCGAGTCCGTGATGCCATCCAGCCCTCTCATCCTCTGTCATCCCCTTCTCCTCCTGCCCCCAATCCCTCCCAGCATCAGCGTCTTTTCCAATGAGTCAGCTCTTCGCATGAGGTGGCCAAATTACTGGAGTTTCAGCTTCAGCATCATTCCTTCCAAAGAAATCCCAGGGCTGATCTCCTTCAGAATGGACTGGTTGGATCTCCTTACAGTCCAAGGGACTCTCAAGAGTCTTCTCCAACACCACAGTTCAAAAGCATCAATTCTTCGGTGCTCAGCCTTCTTCACAGTGCAATTCTCACATCCATACATGACTACTGGAAAAACCATAGCCTTGCTCAATTTAAGAAAATAAAATACAGAGGGTGAGATGCAGGGAAAGAGTAACACGGAAACTTACATTACCGTATGTAAAATAGAGAGCCAATGGGAATTTGCTGTATGGCTCAGGATACTCAAACAGGGGCTCTGTATCAACCTAGAGAGGTGGGATGGGCGGGAGATGGGAGGGAGGTTCAAACGGGAGGCAATATATGTATACCTACAGCTCATTCATGTTGAGGGTTGACAGAAAACAACAGAATTCTGTAAAGCAATCACCCTTCAATAAAAAAAAGTAACTTTTTTTTTAAGAAAGAAAATAAAATATACAACTTTTCCCAAGGGGCTGAACCAGTTTGCATTCCCAGCAGCTCTGTGTGAGAGTTCCATGTGCCCCACTTCCTTGTCAACACTTGACATTGTCGTTCATTCATTTTAGTCTTTATAGCTGGTGTCTGATGGTAGCTCATGATGAGGACCAATGATGATCTTTTCATGTGCTTATATGTCATCTCTATCTCTGCTGAAGTGTCTCTTCAAAATCTTTTGCTCATTTTTTATTGGGTTGTTTGTCTTATTATTGAGTCACAAGAATTCTTTCTATATTCTGGATACACATCCTTTATTAAGATTATATTTTGCACAACTTTGTAAGCGGAGCCCTAACACCCACAACAATGATATAATAAAGATACCAGCACAGTCATTTCTCCTCTGGCATCCGCGTCTAGTCTCCCTATGCAGTCTTAGCCTTCAGGCTTCTGCTTCCTTCTCAGAGGTGTTGACCCTTGAAGATGTGGCCTCTAAAAGAGACCAGTTTAATCAACAATAAAAATACAGTCTGGAGGACTTCCCTGGTGGTCTAGTGGTTAAGAGTTTGCCTGCCAATGCAGGGGACACGGGTTTGATTCCTGGTCCAGGCAGATCCAACACTCCCAGGAGCAACTAAGCCCACGAGTCACAGCTACTGAGCCCACAGCCGTAGAGCCCCAGGCTTTGCAACAGACAAGCCCTCACACACCAGTGAAGACACACCACAGCCAAAATAAAGAAACCTTTAAAAAAAGGTGCAATCTGGAGGTAGCTCTGTTTATCAAAACAAAACATTTTGAGGCGTCCCTAGTTGTCCAGTGGTTAAGAAACCAGAGGCAGGTTCCATCCCTGGTCAGGGAACTAAGATCCCACATGCCCTGGAGCAACTAAGCTGGAGTACCACAACCAAAGAGGCTGTGCCCAGCGATGAAAGAGCCTGCCTGAGGCAACGAAGACCCAAGGCAGCCAAATAAATTTTTTTTAAATAAATGTTTTAATAGAAGGGCACGTCTTTGCAGCTCCTTCGTCGGCACGCTCAGCTTCCCCAGCCACACTGAACAGAGAGGGGAGTGAGATGGCCCTACAGTACTCTTCTTGGACTAAGGGAAGACTTTCCTACGGGATTTTCCAGCTTACTTTAACGTTTTAAGGCCTTCGTATACTATTAAGGACCTCTTTTAATTGTTGGAATTCTTGTCTCTGCTGACCTCAAAAACATTAACACACTGGGGAAAATTGTGTTGAGAGAGACCCGGGTTGTGCTGACGTCTCAGCCCTGCCCACCAATCACCAGTGAGATAATAGGCATTAACAAAACACGTGTCCTAGCAAAACAGTCGGTACACAGCTTAGCTCAGCCACGAACAGTATGTATAAAGGTAAAATAATGAAATTCTGAATATTGCTTAAACCAGAAATATGATATAGCTGTGCTGTGAAACGGGAAACGCTGGGCTAGATGAAGCACAAGCTGGAATCAAGATAGCTGGGAGAAATATTAATCACCTCAGATATGCAGATGACACCACTCTTATGACAGAAAGTGAAGAAGAACTAAAGAGCCTCTTGATGAAAGTGAAAGAGGAGTGTGAAAAAGTTGGCTTAAAGCTCAACATTCAGACAACGAAGGTCATGGCATCTGGTCCCATCACTTCACGGGAAATAGATGGGGAAACAGTGGGAACAGCGTCAGATTTTATTTTGGGGGCTCCAAAATCACTGCAGATGGTGATTGCAGCCATGAAATTAAAAGACATTTGCTCCTTGGAAGGAAAGTTATGACCAACCTAGACAGCGTATTAAAAAGCAGAAACATTATTTTGCCAACAAACGTCCATCTAGTCAAGGCTATGGTTTTTCCAGTAGTCATGTATGGATGTGAGAGTTGGACTATAAAGAAAGCTGAGCCCCAAAGAATTAATACTTTTGAACTGTGGTGTTAGAGAAGATTCTTGAGAGTCCCTTGGACTGAAAGGAGATCCAACCAGTCCATTCTAAAGGAGATCAGCCCTGGGATTTCTTTGGAAGGAATGATGCTGAAGCTGAGACTCCAGTACTTTGGCCACCTCATGCGAAGAGTTGACTCATTGGAAAAGACTCTGATGCTGGGAGGGATTAGGGGCAGGAGGAGAAGGGGATGACAGAGGATGAGATGGCTGGATGGCATCACCGACTCGATGGACGTGAGTCTGAGTGAACTCCGGGAGTCGGTGATGGACAGGGAGGCCTGGTGTGCTGCGATTCATGGGATCGCAAAGAGTTGGACACGACTGAGCGACTGAACTGAACTGATGCTGGGAAAGATTGAGGGCAGGAGGAGAAGGGGATGACAGAGGATGAGGTGGTTGCAAGGCATCACCGACACAACGGACATGGGTTTGGGTGGACTCCGGGAGTTGGTGATGGACAGGGAGGCCTGGCGTGCTGCAATTCATGGGGTTGCAAAGAGTTGGATACAACTGAGTGACTGAACTGAACTGAAAAGGGAAAAGACGTTTTGGGAGAGGCAAGTAAGGTTGCTAAATTGTCATTCGCCGTAGTAGGGAGACAGTTGATAATATGTCAAACTGAAAACTCAAGAAATAACAACATAAGCGTAATTTTCATAACTATGAAGGTCTCTCACACACACACAAAATAATTGAAAGAGGTTCTCCCTGGGGCATGTGAGTCAGAGATGGGCCTGTGTGTCGTCCATCAGAAGTATTGATATTCTATTTGCAATAGTTAAAAATCTGGTGAAAAATCAAGTCCAGAGAGTACTTCCCTGGTGGTACGGTGGATAAGAATCTGACTGCCAGTGCAGGGGACACGGGTTCGATCCCTGGTCCGGGAAGGTTCCACGTGCCACGGGGCAACTGAGCCTGTGTGCCATAGTTATGGGGCCCCCACCCTAGAGCCTGTGCTCCACGAGAGAAGCCAGCACAGTGAGAAGCCAGCGCACCGCAAGGAAGACCCAGTGCAGCCAGAATTCAACAGATAAATACAATTTTTGAGAACTCAAGTCCACAGATTATTTTCATAATAATATAAATTAGGGTTTTGAATTGGAATTTGAATCGGATCTTTCTGACTGTAATCACTTGTTACACGCAGGGAGATTTAGAAGCTGATTGGGGAGGTGCCAAGCAAGCGATGGGCTGTGACCTATACGTGTGTGTGTGGGTGTGTGTGTGCCCACGTGCCGTGTACATCCCCCTTCTGGCCCAGCAGGGCCCATCTGTCAAGACCAATGTTCTCCAGCAAGGCTCCCACGTGGCCTTGCCGTGCTCTTCACACCTCATTCAGCAGCACCGCCCTCCTTGCTCAGCCAGGCAGGCTAAGGGTTGGCAATTACCCTTCAGGGTCACTTGGAGGCATGTCAGGTGTCCTTATTCACTTGAAGGAAATTCCTTGTACAGAATCATCTCAGGCGCCTGGGTACAAGTGGTAGCAGTCAGCCACTTTATCCCCACGTACCAAGCGGAGTGCCACCAGCTGCCTTCTCTGGGGTTGGCAGAAAGGACAGATCACCCTGTTCCAGCCTGTGTTGTGTTGTGTCTGTGCAGAGGAGGCTGAGGCGGGGGGCAGGGGGGAGAGAGAACAAGAAGAGAAGGCTCTGCTCTTCAGCCGGGGAGCGCTTTTTAAGGTTAGGCTGGCATGCCTAGGCACTAAGTCTGCAGAACTGTGGATGGGGGCAGTGGCTCTGAAGCCAGGGACCCTCCTGATCTGGCAGCAGCACCTTACCCAGTTCAGGGTGACAGCAAATGCCCGCTTGGCATTCACTGTGTGCCACACTCATCACTGTGTGTAATCCAGACAAAAATCCTTGAGGAAGGCACTGTTATCCCCATTTTACAGATGAACAAACTGAGGCACAGAAAGTTTACATAACTTACCCAAAATTACACAGGCAGACCATATAGCAGGTGGCAGAGCTCCACTGTCCAAGCACAGGTCCTGCCTGAAAGCTCATCTGGTTAACTTCTTGCTACGAAATATCCAATCAGTAATTGTGAAATGGATTCTAAGCTCATAAAATAAGGCAAGGTGTGTATAGAGTGCAGGATTTAGCATCACAACTATGTTTGAATCTTGTCTCCTGCCAGAGGAAGTCTATCTCCATGGCCTGTATCCACAGCCTCCTGGCACTCAGAACCCAGTGGGCTGGCCCAGTGAAGTGTCCTAGTGGGAGGTCAGGGGGCCTTGGACAGGCTGGTACTTGATCGAATGTCATTGCTCTCAAGGCCAGGGTCAGGTGCCCCCTTGGTGACTTCTTTTTCATTTCCTGGGGACCTCCCGTGCTGCTTCCCTCCAGCCCTGGGGTTGGTGACTGTCCCCCCTGCGCTGGTCCTGGAGGGCTGGACCCTTCCGCTGGTTCCCTTAACCCCCGTGGCTGTGCCCATTTGGTAAGCAGTCCCCTTTGTAAATAATCCTCCTGGAATTTCCCTGATTCGCGGAAGCCATCTGTTTTCCCACGGGCCCCTGAGTGGTGTGAAGCATCATGAATAACGGGGAAACTGGAAGCACCTGGAATGTGGGAGAACAGGGGTGGGGGCGGGGAAGGCTGGCTGACCAGGGGCCACTGCACAGCGGCTGCGCGGGAGCGGAGGCCAGGATGTTGCGGGAGCGGAGGAGGGGACGCCAAGGGCAGGACGCCTGAGGAAGAACAGAAACCTGGAGACGGAACTGCGCCACCTGCACTGGCCACGACCTCCGACAAGCTTCCTGCAGGCAGCGAGCCGCAACCTGGGGGCCTTGAGGCCAGCACGGAGGAAACAGGCGAGGTCGGAAATGAGTGAATCCATAACGACGGAATGAGTGTCCAGGCCCAGCACTGTCTTCTCTCCTTCCCACGGGGGCCCTAGGCGGACCCCAGCAAGAGAGAATGCGATTTAGGCCTCACACCAGGACGAGGGGTGCGTGTGAGAGAGAGACGGGTGTGTGGGGTGTGTGATCTAGTGTGGTGTAGGGTGATATGTGTGCGTCTGTCGGTCAAGGCAAGGTACCGCGTGGACCCCCAGACCTGGGGTGAAGCCCCGCCCACCACGAGGCCCCGCCCACAGATACACCCCGCCCACCAGGGCCCACGCCCACCTGGAGGCCCCGCCCACTCGAGGTGGAGGCGGTGGCCCCGCGAGCCCCCGAGGGTCCGAGAACGCGCCCGGCACCGCGGTCGCGGGGCGGGCGTCTGCTCTGCCCGGTTCGAGCCCCGGGCACTATAGGTCCCCGCGCCCTGGCCCTGCACGAACCCTCTCCGGGCTTCAGACGACACCGGCCTCACGAGGTGCCCGCAGGGTTGAGCCGAGGCTTCGGTGTATATAGCGCTGGCCGCGTCCTGGGCAGGGGCGCCCCTCTGCCAACGACGCCCCCCGCCCCGCCCGCGCCGGGGCGGTGACCCAGCACCTCGGCCCGGTGGCAGCAACAGGGGCCTGGGTGGGCATGCGCACAGCCCCCCAGCTGCCCCCGCGCTGAGGTTCGGCGGCCTGCAGCTGCGGGGTCTGCCGTGCGCCCCCGAGATGGAGGCGGCGCTGGGGCGCGCGGTGAGCGCCGCTCGGTGCTGGGCGGCGGGGGACCCCGTGACGGACACACCCCCGCAGGGCCGCGCCCAGCAGAGCGAAACGGAGGAACAGACTGCTGGCTGCCTTCCTATCGAGCTCTCTTCTAACCTTGATCACCGAAAAAATATTACTATTCTGATGCCCCAGAGGAGCGAGCGGAACCACGATTGGTTCGCAGCCAAGGTTTGTGGAAACCGGTTTCCCCGGGAACCGCGGGGGCGGAACACGAGCCTCCTTCCCCCCGGTTCCTCCCACACACCCGGGCTGGGGCAGGGGAGGGGCAGGGATTGGGCGCGTGGAGGGCTGCCTGGGGGCAGAGTGCGAGGGGTGGGAGTGGGCCTGGGGCGGGTGGAGGTCGGAGGGCCTGTCCCGCAGAGGGGAGTAAGCCTGGGCACGGAAGGCCTAAATCCCCAGAGCGTTGACTTATCCCCGGCACCTCGGGCTTCGCAGGTGGCGCTAAGGGCAAAGAATCTGCCTGCCAGCACAGGAGACACAGGAGACTGGAGGGTTCGATCCCTGGGTCGGGAAGATCCCCTGGAGGAGGAAATGGCCACCCATTCTTGCCTGGAGAATCCCACGGACAGAGGAGCCTGGTGGGCTACAGTCCATGGGGTCGCAACGCGTCAGACACGACTGGGCGACTTCGCACGCTTTTGTCAGCAAAGCGATGTTCCTGTCTCTGCCCCCTGAGGGAGCCACTGCGCGGCCCCTGAGCGGCAGTGGGCAGGTATGATTTCCACAGTAGAAAGCCCCCTTTAGTGGAAAAGGGTCTGAATGGAGCGGAGAGGTGAGCGTGTTTCCAGCTGGGAGTAGGGCAGTGAGAAAAGGGACCGGGTGGGCAGCGGTGGTGGGCGGGGGTGCCGAGAAGGGGAGAGGCCCCAGCAGTGCTGGGTCAATGAAAGGGCCCCGAGCGGCGCGGACTCAGCCTGCTCAGAAGAAGGGGAGTCCTGACTCGTGTGTGGCCCTTCGGTGGGCATGACAAAGCAGGATGAGACCTACTGGCTCCTACTTGCAGGGGGCTCTGTGGGTACCAGAGGGCCTGGTCTGACCCCGCGCCCCAGCACCGGGCTGTCCTAGGTCCCTTTCTCTCTTTCCCAAGTCCCACTCTTCAAAGCACATTCCAAAGGGGACCCCTTCCCTGCACCCAGCACCTCCCCTTAGTCCCCTTAAGGAGCCTCCCCCCTCCTCCTGCCATATGCCAGCCAGCCTCCCCATGGTGGCCGGTGGGCATTGAAGAACACCAATCTGGTCTTTCTCTCCACCCAGAATAAGAGCCAGACTCAAGGCCCACAAACTCCAACCTGACCTCACCTCCCTCCATTCTCCCCTGCTCTGCCCGCTGCGCCCCCAGGCTGCCCCCAGAGCTCCCCTTAGCTCCTTCCTTTCTCACCCACTCTCCTCCTCCTTCACGCACCCCTCCCCGGGAGCCCCAGAAGGCTGCCTGCTCAGTATCCAAGCCCCATCTCAAACGGCACCTTCTCCTGGCAAAAGCAGCCATCTCTGTTACATGAATCTGGGTTTGTTTCATTTTCTTTATATGCTTACCAGCATTTAAAGAGTTACTTTACTTGTGTTCTTTTATATCCTTTTCTCCCAGACCAGAATATAAGCTCCCTGAGGACAGGGACCATGTCTGTGTTACTCAAGGTTACGTTGCCGGGGCCTGGACCAGTGCTGGGCATATGGGAGAAGGCCAGTGAACACTTACTGCCCAAGCAAGCCTGCTGGCCCCTGGGGGAGACAGATACGTCTCCAGGTTGTGATGAGTGAGCCAGGTCTAAGCAGTCTGGGAGAAGGTGGCAGAGCTGAGTTCCCCTGGGGGGAATCTGGAAAAACTTTGAAGAATGATTTGATTTGTGACAAGAGCAGGTAATAATTCTTGAGGAAATTGGCAGAAGCACCTTTGCAGGAGTAGGGTCCTGGATGAGGGGAGGGCCCGGCTTCTGGATGGCTGACATATAAGATTCAGATATGTGGGAATTCCCTGGTGGCCCAGTGGGTAGGACTCAGAGCTTTTGCTTCCTGGGGCCCAGATTCAACCTCTGATTGGAGAAACTAAGATTCTACAAGCTGAGCAGCCCAAAAGCCCCAAACAACAACAATAAACACCAGGTGTGGGGTGCTGGGGGCAAAGAAGATTAACCTGAGAAGATAGGCTGGGGCCAGGCTATGAGCTGTCTTGTTAGGGACTGAATTGTGTCCCCCACAAGATTCATATGTTGAACTCCTAACCCCTAACACACCTCTGAATGTGACTGTCTTTGAAGATATGGCCTTTAAAAAGGCTATCAGGATTAAACAGAGATCCTATGGTGGGCCCTAATCCAGTCAGAGCATGCATGCCCAGTGGCTTCAGTTGTGTCTGACTCTTTGTGACCCCGTGGACTTGCAGCCTGCCGGGCACCTGTCCATGGGACTCTCCAGGCAGGAATACTGGAGTGGGTTGCCATGCCCTCCTCCAGGAGATCCTCCTGAGCCAGGGGTTGAACCAGAGTCACTCGTGCCTCCTGCATTGGCAGATGGGCTCTTTACCACCAGCACCGCCTGGGAAGCCCCGGTAGACTGATGACCTCACAGAAAGAGGAGGCGGTCCTTCCTGGTGGCCCAGTAGCTAAGGCTACGAGCTTCCTGCTTGGGGACCCAGGTTTGATCCCTGGTCAGGGAACTAGGTCCCATGCTGTAACTAGTGATCCTTCATGCCACAGCAAAGACTGAAGACCTCACAGGCTGCAACGAAGATCTGGCACAGCCAAATAAAGAAAGATTTTTTACAAATAAAAAGAGAGAG
The DNA here is from genome assembly GCA_006410635.1 of Cephalophus harveyi. Classification (NCBI taxonomy): domain Eukaryota; kingdom Metazoa; phylum Chordata; class Mammalia; order Artiodactyla; family Bovidae; genus Cephalophus; species Cephalophus harveyi. Next base: position 189,276 of record SJYT01035753.1, read on the forward strand.
AGAGACACCAAGCACAAAGAGACACCACGCACAAAGAGAAAAGATCACATGAGGGCTGGCAAGGTGGCAGCCCTCTGCAAGCCGAGGAGAGAAGCCTCAGAGGAACCCAGACTTGCCAACCCCTTGAACTGGGACTTCCAGCCTCCAGAACTGTGAGAAAATAAATTTCTGTTGTTAAGACTAACATAGGTCTTAAGATTGAAATTTTTGAATTTTAAATCCTACTATATTAACCTGGTTCAAAAATCAAACAGAAAAAGCGATAGTGACTAGATGAGCAGGTCAGCATCACCCAGTGAAACTGCATGTTGATAGTATGTGATGATCATGGCATTTTATCCCTGTGATATTCCTCCCCAAATCCCATAAACTCAACCGAATCATGAAGAAAATATCAGATAGATCTCAACTGAGACATATTCTCAGTTCAATTCAGTTCAGTCGCTCAGTCATGTCCGACTCTGTCATCCCATGGACTGCAGCATGCCAGGCTTCCCTGTCCATCACCATCTCCCGGAGCTTGTTCAAACTCATGTCCATCAAGTCAGTGGTGCCATCCAGCCATCTCATCCTCTGTCATCCCCTTCTCCTCTTGCTTTCAATATTTTCCAGCATCAGGGTCTTTCCCAATGAGTCAGTTCTTCGCATCAGGTTGCCAAAGTATTGGAGTTTCAACTTCAGCATCAGTCCTTCCAATGAATATTCTACCAAATACCTAACCAGTATTCTTCAAAATTGTCAAAGTCATATAAAATAAGGAAGGTTCAGGAAACTGTCACAGCCCAGAGGAACTGAAGGTGACATGATGACTAACTGTAATGTGTCCTGGATGGGATCCCAGAGTGAAGGACGCTGGGTAAAACTCATGTGTGTGTGCTAAGTCGCTTCAGTCATGTCTGTCTCTGCAATGCCATGGACTGTAGCCCACCAGGTTCCCCTCTCCATGGGATTTCCCAAAGAAGAATACTGGAGTGTGTTGCCATGCCCACCTCCACGAGATCTTCCTGACCCGGGGATCATACCTGAGTCTCTTACATCTTCTGCGTTGGCAGGCAGTTCTTTACTACCTGTGAGCAGCTGCCTCCGTCTGTGCCCACAGGTCCCTGGATCACCACCTGGGAAGCCCAAATAAGGTATCGTGTTCAGTTGCTAAGTTGTGTCTGACTCTTTACAACCCCATGAACTGCAGCACTCCAGGCTTCCCTGTCCTTCACCATCTCCCTGAGTTTGCTCAAACTCAGGTCGGATGAGTTAGTGATGCCCGTGGACTTCAGTTAATAAAAATGTATCGATTTTGGTTCATTAGTTTAAATGAATGTACCATACTAACTGGCTTCCTCAGTGGCTCAGCAGTATAGGATATGCCTGCAGTGCGGGAATTGGAGATGGGAGTTCAATCCCTGGGGCAGGGATCCCCTAGAGGAGGGCAAGGCAAGGCACTCCAGTATTCTTGCCTAAAGAATCCCATGGACAGAGGAGCCTGGTGGGCTACAGGCCACAGGATCGCAAAGAGCTGGACTAGACCGAGGCGACGGAGCACGCATGCGCCACACAAACATACGATGCTGAGAGCAGGGGAAAGAGCGGGCCCGGGGGCACATGGGAGCTTGGTATTAATCTTTGTTTCTTATTTATTTTTTATTTTTTTGTATTATCTTTGAAAGTTTTCTGTACCTCTAAAGCTGCTCCAAAGTTTATTTTTAAAAGTAGCAGTGAAAATGCTCACTCTGATTTCTGACCTAATCCACCCAGTTCCCACTCCTGCCTGCAATCCTTTATTAGGGTTCTTGCTCCTTCAAGAATTCCTGTATGCAAATTTGACTCTATACTTTTCCCCAAATGGGCTTTTTAACTTGCTTGAAAGAATATTTAATCATTTTTAATATAAAATAGTTCAAACATACGAAGTAGAGAGAAAAGCACATCCCAGGGACCCATCACCCACATTCAACAATTATCGAGGATTTGCCGAGTGCGCTTAGGCTGGATAGGATCTCCTGCCTGGCTCGCTCTCTCTTTTCCTGAACCACTGTGCATCTTTGGACAACCCAGGCGTCTTCTTCCACCACCCTAAGAACCATATCCCACCATCAACAGTGATTCCTGAAGGGCTTCTTGTGAACTTTAATCTGGGTGATGTGGAAACATAGACGGCTTGGCAGGGTGTTTATCTTGACCCAATTATGTCCACATGTGGGATGGTTTGGGTGTGGAGGTCAGAGCCAGGAGGCCAATTATGCACGCCCTTGGTCTAGATACCAGATGATGGACCAGGTGATGGGGCCTGGTGCTTGGAGGTTGCAATAGAATGGAGAGGAGAAGGAGGACTAGCCAGAGCCTGTGTGGCCGGCCACCAAGCAGCCTGGCCTCACAGGGGTGCTTGCCTGGAGGACAGAGGGTACCTTGGTGTGAGGGTAGGGCAGCTGCCTCCGTCTGTGCCCACAGGTCCTGCCGGCAAGAGTGGGGACCCAGTGGCCTAGCTTCCCCTTCTCAGGAGAGTGAGCTCATTTTGACCACCTCATCCCAGGTGGCACTTCTCTGCTGTGCCCTGATAAAGCCTGTTCTTTGCCTGTACCCACCCCTTCACGACTCAGGACTGGAGCGTGTCAGAGCTGTAAGGCCCTCAGCAATCACGGACTCTAGACTTGCCCCAGTTACACATGGGAAAACTGAGACCCAGAGAGGAGATGCAAGCTGCACAGGGCCACACGGGGAGTCGGAAGCAGGGCTGGAGTTAGAACCAGGTCTCTGACCTTCAACCTGGGATCTCCTGTTATTACCTAGAGCTCTCTCTTCTCTCCCAGAAGAGAGGTGTCACTAGCCATTGATGCCCAGTGTGTATAAATTAAAAAATCTCTGCGTCATCCCTCTCCTAGGGGATTACCTGGGTTACCTCTGTATACTAAGCCTGCTTGCTAAGGATAGCATAACTACAGAAACTACTATTTATAGAGCTGATCCCATGGGCCACAAACTGTTGGGAGATTTTCATACACATCCGAATCTCCCTATATCCCATGAGGCAGGTGTTATTATTTCTGGAATCTCCCATTATAGATGGGCAAATTGAGATAAACAGAGAAGGTGCAGCTTGTCTAAGATCATACTTGAGGGCGTGGCTGAGGCAGTGTCTGTTTGACTGGAAAGTCTACACTCTCAACCACTAACCAACCACCTTGGCCTCTGAAGAAGAAGCCAAGAAGAGGATGGTGGTGGCTCCCCAGCCTCGCCCCTCTTTGTCCCTCAACCCCACCCAGCGGCTCCGGTAGGCTAGGGACAGACTCTGATCATCTGTCCCTAGAGACGTCCCTCTGACATCACCTGCTGTCATCTCTACGGTCCATTTCCAAGGTGGGTTTGGGGCCATAAACAGACCCCTACGCTCCAGATGCTCCAGAAGTTTCAGCGTTGCCTGTGGAGTGCACAGGTCACCATCTCATCTCCCGTCAGGGTCCAAGTGAATGGCACAGTGTGGCGGGCACAGAAAGGATGCGCGCTCACTGGGCAGTGAGGGTCCGCTCAGCCCCAGCCCAGCCCTGGCCTCTGTTACTCCGGCGCTCAGACCGGGGTGCCGGTGAGACAGGGCCGTAAGGAGAGAAGAGGGCCCTGGGGAGGAAGATTGCGCGCCGCCCGGGACTCGGTGCCTCTGAAGGATGCTGGCACAGGTGCTCCAGGCATCTAGGCCAGGGGTTCCGCCTGCAGGAAGCGCCAAGGCTGAAGAGCCGCCAGTGCCCGGGGAAGGTCGGCTGGCCGTGGGGGAAGGGCCCCGGGAGGGTCGCAGGAGCCGCGGGCAGGTGGCGGTGGCGGGGAACAGGTGCCCAGGGCCCGAGCGCCACGCCGGCTCGCGGGTCCGCGCTGAGCCTTGCGGAGCCCGGTCACACGCGTGGTCCGGGGCGCACCCGCCCCCTCCAGCCCGGGCCCTGCAGCCCCGCGGGGTGCCGGCAGGCCGGGGTCAGCACGCGGTCAGAGGGGCACGCGCGCCGCGGCCGCGGTGTGCGCCCGCCCGCGCGGGGCCTCCCGGAGCCCGGGTTCGAGCCGTGGCCCCGCCGAGACGCGCCGCGGTGCCCCGGCCAGGTCCTCCCTCCCTTGGGCCTCGGTGTCCCTCACGCCCGAGGTCTCGGAGGAGCCGAGACCGCGGCGGCGCACCGCCAGGGACCCACAGGCCGGCCCGCGGGGCGGGGCAGCGGCCCGGCTTCCGCAGCGCGCGCGCCCCCCCGCCTCCCGCGGGAGCGCGGACGCGCTCGTACCTGGCCGCGCTCGCGAGCGAGGGGGCGGGGCGGGGCGAGGATGCCCCGCCCCCGGCGCGGGCGGGCCAATCGGAGGGGGCGGCGGGCCCCGTGAGGAGCGACGCGCTGGGGGCGGGGCCTGCGGGCGCTGAGGAGAGTCCGCGGGCTGGCGGCGGGAGGCGGGCGGCCGGAGGCGGCGGCGGCGGCGGCGGCGGCGGCAGCAGCAGCCGGTCCCAGGACAGCGACGCAGCGCGCCGGCGGCCGCGACAGGGCCGGCCAGGCTCCGCAGCCCGCCGCAGCCGCCGCCTCCCCGTGAAGGGCAGAGAGCGCGGCGGCGGGCGCGCGGCCTGTGAGGGCGACCGGAGCGGCGGGCACGGCGCGGCGCCGAGCGTCCTGTCAGGCGGCCGAGGGCGCCGCGGACCCGCGCCGCGATGATGCCGGTGGGTGCGGGCGGCGGCGGCGGCGGCTTCCTCTGCGGGCGGCCGGCCAAACCTCCTTCCTCCCGCGCCTCCCGGCCCCCGGGGGCCCGCGCGAGCTCGGCGGGCCGGGCGGGAGGGGAAGGAAGTGGCCTGGCGGGCGCGCCCGGTCTCGGCGCCCCCCCCGCGGGCGGGCAGGTGGGGCGGCGCCGGCTGTCCGCGCGGGCTGGGCCGGGGGCCCGGGGATCGGGCGGCCGGGGCTTGCAGCGGGGGCCGGCGTGGTCGAGGGGCCGGGGCCGGGGGCGTCCCTGGCCGGCGCCCGCTCGACCCCCAGCGCGGCCCTTTCCTGCCGAGCCTCCGCGGCCGGGCGGCCCGGGAGGGGAAGCCGGAGGTGGGATTGGAGCCGGTCGGTTGCCCGCTTCCCACCCCGTCCGACCTGGCGGGGCGTCGGCGGGGCGGCCGGGGGTGGCTGGGCGCTCGCCCTGCTGCAGGGTCTGGCGGCGCCGCTGTCCCCCACCCCCCCAGCCTGAAATCTGCTGGTGTCGTCTTTGGAGTCGGCCGTGTGGGTGCCCCCGTGTGGTGTTCCCACGCTGGAAACCCACATTTCTCCGTAGTCCTTTTCGTGATTTCTGAAATCCTGTTGTATTTAGGAATTTACTTGGGGACTGGATTTTGAGAGCCATTTTAGGCATTCCCTTTTACCGTCCCTTCGAGAGTGTACCTTTGGCGTTATCTGGCCTGTCGCCGCCGTTTTGGAGGTTGAGCCGGGTTCGTTTGTGGTGCGGTGGCGCCTTGTCCTGCCCTGAAGGGTGCGTTCAACTAGCAGACAGAGCTCGTTAGATTGCCAGGCTCCTAGCGGAGCTTTTCCTTTACCTATCATCTAAAGAGCCGTGAGTGCTGAATTATAATTTTTCTATTCTGGCTTTTTGTGAAGTAAATGTCTTCATTTATGAAAACAATGAAGGGCTGGTGGTACCCAGTTGGATGTATTGGTTTTCTGAATGCCTGTATATTAAGCACAATTCTCAAAGGCATTTGTAGTAAAGTAACAATTTAGCCTAAAATTTCTACATTTGAAAATCCATTTCAGAAGGAAAGTACCATTTCTCTGCATTTTCTGCTTGAATACTATTATTCCACCGTGCTGCACTCAAGGACATTTAGATTAGAGTTTTTTCTCCCTGATCTTTCAAATCATTTCCTGTCTCTTGGTAATCTCTTCTGCCCTTTTTGAACTGATTCCAACGCATTGCCTTTGCAGAGTCTTAAGGTTTGACCTAGTTGATCCTTAGATCCTTCTTTGGCATCAGAGCTTGTTGTATTTCTAAATGTTTGGTTTTAAATGAATGATTGTCTTGTAAAGAAAGAACTGGATCAGCATCAGAAGATCCAGAATCCAATACTGGTTCTGCTACTTTTTAGCAATGTGACCTTGAACAAGTCAAGGTCTCCAAGCCTGGAATTACCTCTGAAGTAGGGATAAAAACAGAACAATATCTGAGGGCTGTCCTGAGGATCAAAAAGAAGATGTGTCCAGAAGTCCTTGTTAAACAGAATGCCATGAAGATATTTTTTATAGTTAATATGGCTCTGAATTGTCAATTTCTAATTTTAACCTCTGCAAGATAAGGGATTTGGAAATAGTTCTCTCCCTGATTCTCACTGGCTAGATTTGGAAAAGACATTATGGTGTTTTGGAATTTTGAAACCACTTTTAGCTAAATCCTGTAATTGATACTACAGTAATATTGAAGCACACCTATAAAATTTTGACTGATTTCATCATTATATGATGTTTCATTTTAAATACTCTGTTAAGGAATTTGGCTTACATTTTCCATATGATACATTCAGATGTTTTATTTCTCTGCTCCACATAATTAACATTTCTAGTCTTTACCTTACCAGGTTTTCCTTTTCAGAGTTTGCTTGGCTGGCAGTTGGGAAGTTTCTTTGTGATACTCATAATAATCAAATACTGTTTTTGAAAAACAGGCGTATTGAGTATTTAAAACATGCTGCTTTTATTTTAAAATGCCTTCTAGAAACAGATGGTATTTCTCTTAGTCCCACTTTCAAGGTCTTTACTTTTGTATTTCCTTCTTGTTCCCTAAGTACAGCTTTTAAGATTGAGTCCTTCCTCTATAAATGTAGTTGGGGGTTGGTTGTAAATTTCATAGACGTTTCAAGGACATGCCATTCTTACTTGGTACTATCTTAAACTGTGCACCCAAGATATAAATAAGATTTTTCTTTATTATATATTTGTTGTTCATCATCATCGTCATCATAAATCATTGAAGGAAGATTAGATCATATTTTGCAGAGTTTATAGAGTAGCACTACCCAATAGGAATGTAGTGAACCACACAGATGCAATTCAAATTTGTCTAGCAACTAGTATTATTTTTAATAGTTTATTAACTCAATATATTAAAAATATTATGACTAACATATAATCAATACGAAAAATTTACTCATGTAATACTTTACTTTTTTTTTTTGGTACTAAGATGTTGAAATCAGTGTGAATCCAGTGAAGTTCTATGTATATAGCACACCCCAGTTCAGACTAGGACATTTCAAGTGCTCGGTAGCACATGTAACTAGTGGCTACTATCTTGAACAACACAGGTTTAGAGTGTATGGTATTTTACTTATTTGAGAATTGGCAATTAGTGTGTGGTGTCTGTAATATCTTTTAATTGATCAGATGATTTACTGCAGCAGCCAGCCTCTCAGCTGTTGGAAATTAGTATCTTGCCATGTTCTCATCTGACACAATAAGGTCTTTGTAGAAGTCTTCAATTTGCTTGTTACATCATGTTTCACGACTGTCAATTTTAAACAAAGTTATATTTTGGAATTTTCTGTTATTAAAATATCATTGCATTCTAGTATGTGTGGTCATTCACCTTTTTTCAATGGATGACATTTTAAAACAGCTTCCCAGGGGGAAAAAGGGACCATAGTTTAAAGATGACTTGTTGGCTGGTTCCTGCCGTCTGGACCTGAAATCATTTAGGCCATACCTAAACAACTTTTATAGAAATAAGGATTTTAATAAAAGTAGCCTGGTTCAGAGCATGAAAAGGCTGAAAAACTGCCTTGATCATTAACATCATTCTTTTCTACAGAATGAACACTTTGCAGCTGTGGAGCTTTTTGTGCACAGGGGAACTGTATCTGGAGCATGGTGCTAAGGGTACTTTTTTCTCTTTCAGAGGACTGTTGACTTGGGTAAAGGAAGCTCTGTGGCTCTGAAGTGCGTGCTATTTGTAGGAAAGGCGCTCTGGTGGTAGCGTTTCGGTCAGGTGGGCCGTGGGGCTCCTTACCTCCAGTGGACACCATGCAGTGTGGTTAGTTGATTCCACTTATTTCTGTCCTCGGAGCTCTTTCAGCATATTCACTATGGGCTGTGGGTTACATTAATTTGTGCTCAATATTTAGCTCTCATTAAACAAGCATTCAGTTGTTTCAGGTATTCACTTTTGATGATGTAGAAAACATTTTAAGGTTCTGAAATAGATTCCTTTTGAAACCATCAGCTTTCATGTAATTGACAAAACAGTGAACTGAAAACAGAGAGGCTAAGGTTCTAGTCCCCACTTGTAAGTAACTTTGTGACCTTTGGACTTAAATTTCTTTGAGCCTCCATTTCTTACCTGTAAAATGAGTTGGTCCTGGTCTTTTCCAAGTATTTGTGCTTGGTCTAATAGTTGATATGCGGCAGATACTTTAATGAGGGTCAATAATATTCTCATTGGCTGCATCGGAGGTTTACACAACCTGTCACTTGTTTTGGCAGTCTTTTAGTAAATGCATTGACTGCCTAAGTTTTTTGGTATGATAGAAGAAGCTCAATGGATGTTCACTATTTTTGTTAATAATTAAGTCATTTGATCGGCTTTAATTTCTAGCCTAACTCCCTAAACAAAACACTAAGGACTGGAGAAGATTTTTTTTTGAAAAATTCTAGTGACTCCTTGAACTGTAGCCCTTCAGGCTGCTCCAAGCTTTTCTGTCCATGGGATTCTCCAGGCAAGAATACTGGAGAGGGTTGCCATTTCCTTCTCCAGGGGATCTTCCTGACCCAGGAATCAAACCTGAGTCTCTTGTGTCTCCTGCATTAGCAGGTGGGTTCTTTACCACTAGCACCACCTGAGAAACCCAGTTAAGTCTTTTTGATCGGTTTTATTTTATAGCCTAACTCAGTAAACAAAACACTCAGGACTGGAGAAGTTTTTTGTTTTCTTTTTTAAATTCTGGTTTCTTTGAGACAAAAATTCAAAGATAATATTACCATTTAAGATAATCAAACTATTTCTAACCTTTGGAGTGCCCAAAAGTTCACAGAAGGAAAAGGAAAGCTTCGATCACACAAAGATGCAACTATGAAAGGTTTATTATTACAGTTTTATTGAACTTAAGAGTAATCTTTAGGAATAACTCTTCTGAAGGCTACAGCATTAAGTACAGCAGGAAAGTTTTCCAGCTGTTTAACTTCCTACGATTTAATTTAGTAGTAATGAGCACTCAGTGAGTGGCGTTTGTCATTATGTGCTCAAACGCTGTGTCCTGTGGGCTTCCCCTGGTGGCCCACTGGTAAAGAACCCACCTGCCAGTCAGGAGATGCAGGTTCGATCCGTGGGTCAGGAAGATCCCCTGGAGGAGGAAATGGCAACCCACCCCAGTATTCTTCCTGGGGAATCCCGTGGATGGGGGATTCTGGCAGACTAAGCAAGAGCAGTTGCATCCTATAGGTTTTGTGGGGATGTCTTCATTTTTATGGAGAACTGAGGCTCAGGAGGAAAAGAAACTTGGCTAAGGGCCCCCAGCTACTAAGTGGTAGAGCACTGTTTGAAAACAAACTCTCTGACTCAAAAGTCTTTGCTCCTAGCCTTTGTGCCAGTCACTTACAGGAGTTTGCTATAGTCAAGGCATTTTGCTAGTGGTGCTAGTAAATTGAATTAGGCTAAATACTTTTACCTGATGCTTAGCTCAGTTGGAGCTTGCTATTTTAACGGATCTCATGGTGAACCTCACTGATAAAAGACGATAGTTTTCGCCATCTTGAGTTTGGGGACGACTCTGTTTTAAACGTAAATGTAAGGCTTCCCAGGTGACTCAGTGGTAAAGAATTGGCCTGCCAGTGCAGAAGATTTAGATTCGATCCCTGGATTAAGAACATCCCCTAGAGTAGGAAATGGCAACCCACTGCAATATTCTTGCCTGGGAAATCCCATGGACAGAGGAGCCTGGAGGGCTACAGTCCACACGGTCACAAAGAGTCGGACATGACTGAGCGACTGAGCATGCGCAGACGTGCTAAATGTATCTTTCCTTTCTCAACATCCTACTTTGAAAAGTCTATGTCAGTGTATATGCCTAAGAGCTACTTAGAATTTTTAGCAAGATAAAAACTTAAAATACCACCAGGTTGCTGTGTTGAAGTTACATAACTGGGGTTGTCAGTGTGCCTTTTTGTGTGTTTGCACAGATGGGCAATAACTTCTCAGCAAAATTTCAGTGGGATTTTGATGTCTGAAAGTGCTGTTGCCATAGTTATTTCACAAACTGTGGTTCTGAGGCTGAACAGAAGAATGGCGGTGTTCAGGTTCTATTGTGACACTTTCTTGGCTTAATTGCTTTGTTTTATTTCACTGCAGAGATAGCCATATGACTGTTGTTCATGCTAATTGGTGAGCAAAAGCTGCTGCCACTATATTTTGTAAAATAAAAATCTTTGCTAGGTGATATACAGAACAATAAAAGACTAGAAAATGAGGTCGTTTTGATTAAAATTAATAAATGACATTCAGAATGTTACTATACAATTCAGAACAGGGTCTTGCTAGCAGTATTGTGCATCCAGAGAAAATGTTAACTGAAGTTTTGACTGAATCATGCTTTATAACGTATGTTGTGATTGTAATCTTTGTAGCTCAAGCAAATGCAAAGGCCCTGTGGTAGGAGCAGGCCCAGCATACTGGAGAAACAAAGGGAGGTCTGTAGCTGGAGCAGAGTATGTGAGGGGCAGACTGGAGGAGATGAAGTAGGAAGTTGTTGGTGGTAAGTGGATGGGTTAGGATCTTACAGGGCCTTGTGTGTTACTATAAGGGCAGAGGACACGGAGAGAAATTTCCTTTGGAAGAAATGAAACACAGTGGTTTACTTATTGCATCATAAGTCGTTCTGAATCAGTAGTCATTGCCTGGGGGCCTTGCTGTAGCAGGTAAGGGTATGGGCCCTGGCATCCGTGTGGGTGCTGGCATCACCAGTTGACTCTCCGACCGGTTCGCTTGTCTTTAAACTGAGGAAAATAATAATAGTAACCCTCGGGTTGTTAGGATTAGTGGATTATTACAGTGAGAGGGGCCTGTTGTGTAGTCAGTGTTCAGCGAATGTTATATGTAATAAGTTAAATTTCCTTTGGGAAGCTTTCTCATCTTTGCCTTAGCCAAATACATCAGTAGAGGCATTCAACCTGGTGTGCCTTTTTTTTTTTAGATGTAATTCACAGACCATAAAATTCACCTTTTGATGTGTACAATTTAGAAGAAGGTCTAAGTTTATTTATAAGATTGTGTTGTAATACAATCTTTGGCTTGCCTTGTTTTGTATTGTAATATAATACAACCTTTGCCACTGTCTTCTCAGAACACTTTGCCTGGTCTGCCTTTGCAGTACTTGCAGTTGCTGTCTCAAACATTTGTCTGTGTGACTGGCTAATGTCTTTTTCAGTCCTAGACTGTAGGAGCTTTCTACTGTTTCCCCAGTGCCTGGCCCAGTGCCTGGCCACATAGCTGGTGCTACGTGACCATTTGTTGAATGAAAGAAGGTACGATGTGGAAGGTAGTGTCAGAGCCCTTTGTGAAGAGGTGTGCGTGTGCTCTGATGGGGTTTGCACTTGATCCTGTGGGTGATCAGAAACCACCAAACGTTTTTAAAAAGTGGAGTGATGCAGTCAGATTTGTATGGTGGAGGGATAGTTCTGAAACCAAGACTGGAGGAGTGGACCATGGAGTGAAGTGAAGTGAAAGTCGCTCAGTTGTGTCCGACTCTGCAACCCCAGGGACTTGTCCATAGAATTCTCCAGGCCAGAATCGTGGAGTGGGGAGCCTATCCCTTCTCCAGGGGATCTTCCTGACCCGAGAGTTGAGCCAGGGTCTCCCGCATTGCAGGCAGAGTCTTTACCAGTTGAGCTATCAGGGAGGACCATGAGGTAAGGCAAATTAAAAAGAAACAGGAAAAACAGGAGACCAGTTGGCACAGGTCAGACTTGACCGGAAGGTGAAGGGAAAGATCCAGTAGGAGGTAAAAGAGACCGGCTGGAGTGCGAGGGTGTGTGGAATGCGTGTACATGGGAGTGTGTGTGACCAGGAGGAAGGAAGTACAGTGGCTGGAGCTGAGGATAAAGGTTTATTGCTTCAGCAGCCGGGCTTGTCCTTCCTGAGATTAAGCTGGAGAACATGTAGAAGGAATAGGTTTAGAGGGCTAAGGGAATGAGTGAGGTTTATTTGGAGTGTGTTGAACTTGAGACGTCTGCTGTATCCAGAAAGATGTTGCTCTTAAAGTAAAATAAATCTGTTAAGTTAAATCCTTTTTCAGATATTAACTGATTTCTAGTGTTGCGTTTTTGGTGTTTGCTTCCTGGGCATTTGTGGCACGCCATGCGCCTATGGCGTTCCTTGCAGTTGTTGTTTTGCCTGATCAGCCCCGCCCTGCGCCCCCACTAGACCCCCTGCCTGGGGCAGTGGCTGGCCTGGGCCTCCGCCATCTTTATGGAGTTTACACGCACACTGTTTATAACAGTGTAACCTGTGTCTCCACATTGGTTGTTTATGTTTTGCTTGTTGTTTACATTGCATGCTTATATTTCTACCTAATGGCAGTCTTGAAAATAATACCAGTAAATCACAACTAAACTCCTGAATGATCAAAATGTGAAGACAGATGAAGTAAAATTTGATGGCTTTAGGGTTAATAGTGACAAAGCCCAACGATAGGAACAGAGAGTTTTGTGATAGAAATACAGATGTAAAACAGGGGGCCTAGTGGTTATCAGCTCAGACTCTGGAGCCAGGACTGTCTGGTTTCAAAGTGTAGCTCCCCACTTAGTAACTCTGTGCCTTTCTTTCCTCTTTACAGTGGGTTTAGCAGGGGTGTGTTTCAGAGGCGGTTGTGAGGATTGCCAGGTGCTTAGTGCCTCCTGTTAAAGTAAAATAGCGCCCACTCATTCCTGCTCCTCTTACGTTTTCTCCAGTGGCTGCAAGGCCTCACGGCCGAGGATCCTCCGGGCACTGTACCCCACCTGAGAGAACTAGGTGGTGACTGTGAAATCTGTCCAGTTGCTGGGTCAGAGAGGGATGGTTTGCATTTCTTAGAAATGAAAGTCATCGAGACCACAGCTCAGAACCAGCTGGCGTCCTCTTCACTCAGTGCTCAGTCCCTGAGTGGGAGAGCCGGCCCTTTCCTTCTGGTCTCTACCTTGATGACACATTCCCAAGCAGCCTATATAAAATGCCCTCCCTGACGGCGCTTCACTTCTCTTTATCGTGCTGCTGGCCACCTGGCAGTCGCTTGCGGAGGCTCCGTGCAAGGGGGCTGCGTTTGCTCCCCTCGAGGCAGTGTCCCCAGTGTCCCTGGCCGACACTCATTAGGTGCTTGTTTACTGCATGGCCTCAGCAGGCGTTTAGGCCAGGACTGGCATAGTCCCTGCTCTGAGCGCGCTCGCGGTGGGGGGCAGTCCTGTAAACAGAAAGTGCCGTTCTGGAAGACAGAGACTGTGCGAGTGGCAGAGTGCCAGCTGTGGCGGGGTGCAGCAGTGAGAGGAGTCTTCTTGCCCTTGGCATGTCAGGAGAGTTTTCACAGAGGGGGTGACATTTGAGTGGAGTTGAGAAGGATGAGGAAGAAGGGATAGAGGGGATGGGCAAGGGATTTAGATAGAGGCCCACTTCTGTGGGCTTCTCTTGTGGCTCAGCTGGTAAAGAATCCACCTGCAGTGTGGGAGAGCTGGGTTCTATCCCTGGGTTGGGAAGATCCCCTGGAGAAGGGAAAGGCTACCCACTCCAGTATTCTGGCCTGGAGAATTCCATGGAGGGGTCGCAAAGAGTCAAAGACGCTACTGAGCGACTTTCACTTCACATTTTCAGGGCATTGAGATCTGGATTGGTGTGGTGTGTGGAGGGGAATTGGTTAGAGCGTAAGGCCTGATGCAGCAGAGGGGCTGCTGAGGTAGGCTGGTGAGCTCAGATTCTGAGGACCTTGTATGACCTGCATACGAGTTTGAACTTCATCCTGAGAAACATGAAACTGCTAAAGTTTGTTTGTTTTTTAATTGTGTTAAAATATACATAAAATTTACCATTTTAGCCATTTTAAAGCATACAGTTCTGTGACATTTAAGTTCATTCACATTGTTCAGCAGCCATCACCACCGTCGATCTTCAGAATTTTTTCATCTCAATTTGAAACTGTTGCAGGATTTTAAGCAGAGTTGTAAATGCTCTGGTTTAAGTGAAAGTTGTCGTTAAGTGTCTGGAATCCATGAGAAGAGTCTGTGGGATAGTTGAGACAGGAAAGGTCTCTGAGAACAGTTGTCAAAGACTCATGCATTGAAGGCGGCTTGCAGAAGACCCTCCTCAGCCCTCACTTACCCTGGACTCTAACATGTTGCACAGTTTTAATTTACTAGCTTTTAAATCTTCATAGAGGCTATAGTCAAGGTTGCTGGAGGGGTGTAACTATGAGCAGGCAGGCTGCTGGAAACCACAGAAAGAAACAACTTTAAGAAACCCCAAGGTTGTGGTCTGAGGGTGGGCATCCTGACCTCAGTCACCACCAGAGAGAGCATGATGGCGGTTTACAGACCTCACACAGGGTGGGGATTACAGTCCTCAGGATGACTGACTCATCAGGAAAAGGGTAAATAGCATCAGTAACACAGACATCAGTTGGACACGTTTAGATGAGCTCTGTCCAGTAGCAACATAAGGTGAGCTACAAGTGCAGTTTAAAAATCTTCTGGTAGCCACATAAAAAAGTGGAAAGAAATGAGTGAAACGAAGGAAGGGAAGTCGCTCAGTCGTGTCCGACTCTTTGCGACCCCATAGACTGCAGCCTGCCAGGCTCCTCTGTCCATGGGATTTTCCAGGCAGTAGTACTGGAGTGGATTGCCATTTCCTTCTCCAGGGAATCTTCCCAACCCAGGGCTCGAACCCGGGTCTCCCGCATTGTAGACAGAGGCTTTACCCTCTATTTTATTTAACTCACTATATCAAAAAATTATTTAAACATGCAGTTAATATTAAAACATGATTAGTGAGGTGTTTTACGCTCTTTTCTCATACTAAGCCTCTCAAATTCCAGAACATATTGTACTCGTAGAGCACATCTGATTTTGGACTCGCCACGTGTCAAGTTCTCAATAGCCACGTGTGCTGGTGGCCACATCGAATGGACAGAACTGTTTCAGATTTGGGGCTCAGACAAAGGGGCTAGGGCCTCAGCTATTCAGAGAATGCTACCATTCATAAGAATTAATTCCTCGAGGATTATACATGGCTGGTGTTTTATTGTAGCAGTTTTCATTAACTGATTTTTGCTTTTATGTTTGAAAAACTGTTGAGAGACAGTGTAACGCAGTAGTTAAAGAGCACGGATTTGGGAATGACTGGGTTTGAATCTCAGCTATTTGATTTCCTACCTGTTTGATCTTGGGCGAGTTACCTAATCTCTCTGCGCCTTATTGTCCTCATCTGTAAAATGGAGGTCATAGAAGCACCTTCCTTATTAGGCTTTGTAAAGATTAAATGAATTGTTAATATGTAAAGAACTGTAACAGTGGCTGGTGTATAACAATCACTATAGCTGTGTGCTTTTATCCCCCGCGCGTTTGGTATCTCCAAAATGTTAAATGATCTTAATTCAGTAGACTTCAAAGACGTTTTTGCTTTAGAGATTGCTTTGATAGGTATTGTCACAGATGAAAACAGGTTAAATTGTAATTTTGTGAGGATATGTTCTAACTGATGTCTTTGAGTAAATAACTTTGTTTGCTGCAACACTGAGGGTGCAAACAACCACGGAAATAGTATAATTAATAATTAAAGGATTTAGGATTATGAATAAAATAGGAAAATTTGAAAGGATGATTTTATCAATATTTAATTACTAGTACTGTTAGACTTCCTGAGGGCTCAGATGGTAAAAAGTCTGTCTACAATGCAGGAGACCCAGGTTCGATCCTTGGGTTGGGAAAATCCTCTGGAGAAGGCAATGGCAACCCACTCCAGTACTCTTGCCTGGAAAATCCCATGGACGGAGGAGCATGATAGTCTACAGTCCATGGGGTCGCAGAGTCGGACACGACTGAGTGACTTCACTTTCACTGTTATAGTTAAACTACTCTCTCTCAGAAATACTGTATCAGCGCTACTATGTCTGAGAAGACTACCTAGTTCTAACTTATTTCCTTTGGTATATTCAGCACTGAATTATTTTTAGTGTTTTATCTTCTACTCTTATTTGCAAATAAAATAGAAAAGAATAGCAAAAGTAAAACCAAAATATAAGAAGATCTCTGTTTAGCATGTCGAAGATGTTTAAGAGGAGGTCCTTTATCACCTTTAAGAGTGAAATATGACTGGAAACATAACCAGATTCAGGTGTGGCTATTTAAACGTCGGGTTTTGGGCACAGAAGAGAGAAGTGCCTAATGGGGGCGATTTAATCATGGCCATTTTCATCTGCCATTGATTGGTGGTCTGTGGAACAGTTAAGCAAACTCTCTGCTTAGAATGTAATCTCCATACACAAAAATAAACTCAAAATGGATTAAAGACCTAAATGTAAGACCAGATACTATAAAACTCTTGGCAGAAAATATAGACAGAACACTCTCTTGACATAAATCGCAGAGAGATCTTTTTTCATCCACCTCTGAGAGTAATGCAAATAAAACAAAAATAAACAAATGGGGTGGGTGGACTTCCCAGGTGGCACAGTGGTAAAGAATGCCAATGCAAGAGATGTGGTTTCTGTCCCTGGGTCAGAAAGATCCCCTGGAGTAGGAAATGGCAACCCACTTCAGTACTCTTGCCTGGGAAATCCCATGGACAGAGGAGCCTGGTGGGCTACACAGCCCGTGGCCTTGCAAAGAGCTGGACATGACAGAGCAACTTAGCACACACACACCGACACATGGGGCCTTATGAAACTGAGGAGCTTTTGTACAGCTGTGGAACCCATCAGCAGAACAAAAAGAAGACCCACAGAAAGGGAGAAAATACTGTAGTCAAAGTGACCAACAGGGGATTAAAACACACGAACAGCTCATGCTCAAAATAAAACAGACAGCTCAGTTAAATGGGCAGACCTAAATAGACATTTCCCCAGACAGGACATCCAGGTGCCTAGAGGCACAAGAAAAGATGCTCAGCGCCACTCATTATTAGAGAAGTGCACATGAGACCTGTGACGAGGCATCAGCTCACCTGGTCAGAAAGGCTGTCATCAAAAGATCTACAGACAGTAAGTGCTGGAGAAGGTGTGGAGGAAGGGGCCCGCCCACACCGTTGATGGGAATGTACACTGGTACAGCCACCGTGGAGAACAGTGTGGAGGTTCCTGAGAAAACTAAAAACAGAGCTGCCATGACCTTCAGTCCCACTTCCGGGCATGTATCTGGAAAGAGCCATAATTCGAAAGGATACATACACCCCCGTGTTCACTGCAGCACTGTTTACAATAGCCAGGACTTGGAAGCAACCCAAGTGTCCATCGATAGAGGAGTGGATAAGGAAGATGCGTGCACAGATACAGTGGGATATCTCTCAGCCATAAAAAAGAACAAAATCATGCCATTCGCAGCAGCATGGATGGACCTGGAGGTTGTCACACTGAGTGGTGTCAGACAGACACCATATGATATTGCTTATATGCGGAATTTAAGGAAATGGTACAAGTTTACAAATTCACAGAACAAAAGTTGAGTCAAGATGTAGAGAACAAACTTGTGGTTACGGCGGGGGGGGGGAGGTGATGGGAGTGATAAACTGGGAGATTGGAATTGACATATATACACTGCTATATAGAGAGTAGGTCTTTAATAAGAACCTGTTGAATAGTACAGAGAACTCTATTCAATACTCTGTAATGACCTACATGAAAATAGAATCCAAAAAAGGATGGTTATGTATTTATGTATAACTGACTCACTTTGTTGTACAGCAGATGCTAACACAATGTTGTAAATCGGCTACATTTCAATAACCTGGAGGAGGAGACGGCAGCCCACTCCAGCATTCTCGCCTGGAAAATCCCATGGAGAGAGGAACCTGGAGGGCTGCAGTCCCTGAGGTCACAAAGAGTTGGGTGCAACTGAGTGTGCACTCCAGTTAAAGAAATGGGGAAAGAACCAGTAATCTGCCCGCCTCCTGCCTCCACAGGCATTCCCACTCCCGTCCCGGGTGCCTCCTTCAGTCTCGAGCCTGCACGTTGCTTCCTTCGGCAGGGCTTTGCCGAGCTGGCGTCCAGATGAGGCAGTCCTCCTGTGGGTCTCGCGGCACACTGCAGTTTTCCACCGGAGTTTCCTGGTATCTCCTTGTCTCAGCTCCAGGTTCTGTGAGGGGGCAGTGTTGACAGGGTGTGCTCAGCGCCTGTTGGTCTCAGTGAAATACTCGTAAATGAATGAATGAGTGATCCTGTAAGTGTGTCCAATTCATGTTATAGATGTTGTCAGCCTTTGCTTTACACTCGGTTTTTGTTTTATGTGTCTTATTACACTGTAGTGTCTTGCCATAAAACAAACTCGGGAGTCTAATTTTAATCTCCTTATATGGTTATTTGCCTCCAGAATTGAACAGATCCTCAAATATTGTTAACAGAGAATACCTTATGGTCCAGTGGGTTTCTGGTAGGAGTCCTCCTGCAGAATTGCTGATAATCAAATATGAAGGCTTATATGAGGTAATTGAGAGGGACTTCAGTCACTCAGTCGTGTCCGACTCTTTGCCCCCCCTGAACCGCAGCATGCCAGGCCTCCCTGTCCATCACCAACTCCCAGAGTCCACCCAAACCCATGTCCTTTGAGTTGGTGATGCCATCCAACCATCTCATCCTCTATCATCCCCTTCTCCTCCTGCCCTCAATCTTTCCCAGCATCAGGGTCTTTTCAAGTGAGTCAGCTCTTCACATCAGCTGGCCAAAGTATTGGAGTTTCAGCTTCAACATCAGTCCTTCCAATGAACACCAGGACTGATCTCCTTTAGGATGGACTGGTTGGATCTCCTTGCAGTCCAAGGGACTCTCAAGAGCCTTCTCCAACACCACAGTTCAGAAGCATCAGTTCTTCGGCGCTCAGCTTTCTTTATAGTCCAGCTCTCACATCCATACATGACCACTGGAAAAGCCATAGCCTTGACTAACCTAAAGAAAGGCAATGCCAGAGAAAGCTCAAACTGAGGTGGGCTGTTTTTATATCAGTGATAGCAGCCACTTATGCTGTCAGTAGTCAAGTCAAAGTAGCTGAGTCCCATGACTAAATGTAGTGGAAAGTTATCTTTTGTGTTTGTTTTGCCTGCTTTTTGTTATGCAGAACTGTCATTAAAGCCTCTTAATCTGCAGCTTTATGGTTAGTGATGCAATAGTCAGTGAGGTGTTGGCTAATATTCAGAGAACTGTGATGCTAGAGGTTGCCAAGGTCAGAATTCTGCACCACTGGAGTCCAGACTGCAAACTTAGGAGGAGTAATTTTTTGGAGGCTCAAATGCACATTTAGATTTTTATATTAAATAAAATTTCACTGCCTTCTTATCTTGCCATCTCCCTCCCTGAGTGGTATGTAGCAAACTCTCCTTTAAATGCCTTTCCTTTTATTTTGAAATTTTCAACTTCTTGTAGGTTGAAGCCTTACTAGTTTGTCATAAAACTGTGGATTACTCTCTCCATTACTATGAAGTGAGGAGGGGTCCAGGATGAATAACTGCTAAGGTCCTTTCTAGTGCCAGCTTCTTGCGGTGTTGCGATAGTTGAACAGAGGAGTCTGCATGCGAAAGCCCTCTCAGGGAAGTTCCTGGAGAAGCTGGTGGGCTCTGAGCTTGCATTGCGTTTGAATTCTGAGGCGGAGAGGGGCCAAGTGGCCCAGCCGAGAACAGGAGGCAGCTCTCTTCTGGGCGGGAGAGCTGTACTTTCGGCAGGTACGTTCGTGCCTCCATGATGCGCCAGGGCCCTGTGCGGGGTAAGAATGGCATGGGAGGGAAGGTGAGCATGGCACCAGAAAGCTGACATTCAGCAGCTATTCACACAAGCGTGTACTAACTGATTATATGCCAGTGCAGTGCTGGGCAGTGGAGACTTAAAGACCCTAATTCTCTATCTTGAAAGGGGGTGTAGTCTAGTTGACAGAAACATTCAGAACAGGTGTCCTGTGGGACCCAGTGTTTGAGAACACAGGCTTTGGAATCGGGTAGGCTTGGGTCTAGCCCTGTCCCTGCCACTTACTCTGTGACCTTAAGTCACACACCTGTCAGAGCTTTATCTGCTCATCTGAAAGTGACAGCGCCTCTCGCTCAACCGATTCTGCTGTGGCCATAGGGAGAAATGATATATAGCCTTTTTAAAAAAGGCAGAACTGTGTAAATTGTGGGAAAATGCCTCAAATGAATTGTTGGTGGAAAACCAATTTTCTATTTAATGTGGTCTCACTGGGAAAAAGAAGAGAAGAGTTTTTTGGTGAAGAGAAAGGTCTGCAAGGATATATGAAGTGAAGTGAAGTTGCTCAGTCATGTCCGACTCTTTGCGACCCCATGGACAATAGCCAACCAGGCTCCTCCGTCCATGGGATTTTCCAGGCAAGAGTACTGGAGTGGGTTGCCATTTCCTTCTCCAGGGCATCTTCCCGACCCAGGAATAGAACCCGGGTCTCCTGCATTCCAGTCAGACGCTTTAACCTCTGAGCCACCAGGGAAGTAAATGGTTCTTTTCCTTGTTTCTGCTGGATGAGAGTGGACACGAATTTTTTTGAGGTAGGATTGATGAGCCATCTTATAAGGCTTACTTTTCGCCTGCTGGTGAAGTATATGGTTGGAGTGAATCTTCATTAAAATAAATATATCTGTTTCTGTAGTTTTTGTTTCCTCTTTAGTCCTGATTTTTAAAATACTTGCTGCTTCGTGGAACTCTTCCCTTCAGAGGGTTTTGTTGCCGATGAAACAGTGTGATTCCCTAGGTGAGATGTACACTGATGCCTATACATCCAGGCGTACAGGAAAATGTCTTGGGTTGTTGCTTGTTGTCCTGGCAGTTTGTTTTGTTAGCTCCTTTATTTTCGTTCACAGTGGCCATGTGTTTAATTATATGGTCACCTCAGTTATATTCCAGTTGAATTCCTTGGACTTAATTATTTGTAACTAATAGGGTCACCAAGTTTTCTTTTTCAGGATCCTGTTGACGGTCATGGGGTCATTTTCACATTTTATTATAGGGCTGATTTATGGTCAGCTACCCTTTATCATTTGCTCATGAAATTGTATTCCTGTGTCAGTTTTGTTTCATGATTCTCTTTTGTAATTTAATTTCAGTTCATTTCTGTAATTTTTAAAGTTCTGGGGTTTTTCTGGTTTTCACAGTGCCCAAAGCTGTTGCCAGGTATTTAAATAAAAAGGGGAGGAAATTAGATTTGAGAGAATATTGTATGTCAGACTTCTTGCTGGACAGTTCACAGACCTTCTAGTTCAATATTAAGTCAACAATGTAACTAAATAAACTGCTGAGGGAGAGGAAGCCTGTCTGGCTGAGAATCAAGAGACCTGATTTCAACCTTGGTTTTGTTACTAACAAGATTTATTAGCCTTGACAAATTATTTCCTTCTCTGGGCTTCTGCTTCCTCATCTGTAAATGGGGAAAGAGGGGTGGTTACCATAGATAAGGCTCCTTTCTGGTTCCAGGATCTGATGACTGATCTTTCTGATTGCTTAAATTTTAAAATCTCAGTGTATCTCTTTTAATTGAATTGAATGCTTTTACAAATGGATTAAGAAGCAAATGGTCACTTATGCTAACTCAGACTACCAAAAAATATTTTTTTTCTTTTCCCCCAATTTTAGTGACTATTGAAAATTGAGGCACCTGTGTACCGTCCTCTCAGATTTGCAGCTTAAAATGTATGCATTTAAGAGGATTGGCATGAATATTACCTTAGGGGACACATTATGTTTTTTGTGTGTTAAAATACGGATTCTTGTGAGACACTGAGTGCTGAGCCAACAGTTGTAACTGCTTTTGCAGCAGAGAGGGAAGGAGACTGTTCGTAGCAGTGTATGGAGCAGCAGAGTTCCGCTCCGTAGGCTTAGGGGAAAGAAACTCTCGGAGGGCACAAACAAAACCCTGGGCGCACCAGAACCTGAGGGAGAGGAGCCGTGGCCCCTAAGAGGCTGCGCCAGACTTGTCCATGCGTGTTTGGGAGTCTCCTGGGGAGGCGTGGGTCGCCGGTGGCCTGCCCTGCGGCCGGGGCGCTGGCAGCAGCAGGCCTGGGGGGCGCAGCCTGTTGAAGTAAGTCCTGTTTGAGGAGGTTGCGGTTAGCCCTTCCATAGAGCCTGGAATGCTACCCTAGGGACTGCAAACTGCAGGACAGGGCCACCTTAGGCCAAACTACAGGGAGGGGTCACAGCCCCCACCTGTCTGCAGAAAGCTGGATTAAAGATGTACTGAGCACGGCCCTCTAGTGGTGAAGAACCCACCTGCCCATGCAGAGACTCAGGTTCAGTCCTCTAGAAGGAAATGGCACCCCACCCCAGTGTTCTCGTCTGGAGAATCCCATGGACAGAAGAGCCTGGTGCTACAGTCCGTGGGGTCGCGAAGAGTAAGACAGGACTAAAGCAGCTTAGCACGCATGCGCGAAAGCATGAGCATGGCCCTGCGCACCAGAGCGAGACCTGGTTTCCCTGGTAGCCAGTCCCTCCCATCAGGATCTCGCACAAGCTTTCTACCCATCAGAGGACACAGAAGAAGCAAGGGCTGCAGCCCCATGGCCTCTAGAGCAAACCACAATCACAGAAAACCAGCCAAAATGACCCCACGGACCACAGCCGTGCGGAGCTCAGAGACTGTGAGCCATGCCGTGCAGGGCCACCCAAGACAGACGGGTCACGGTGGAGAGTTCCGACAAAACGTGCACTACTGGAGAAAGGAATGGCAAACCACTGCAGCGTTCTTGCCTGGAGAAGCCCGCGAACGGTATTGTTGACGGTAAGTTCTCAGCTGTGTCTGACTCTTTGTGACCCCACGGACTGCAGCACGGCAGGCCTCCCTGTCCATCACCATCTCCCAGTTTTCTCAAACTCCTCTCCATCGAGTCGGTGATGCCATCCAGCCATCTCGTCCTCTGTCTTCCCCTTCTCCTCCTGCCTTCAATCTTTCCCAGCACTGGGGTCTTTTCCAATGAGTCTGCTCTTCGAGTCCAGTGGCCGAAATATTGGAGCTTCAGCGTCAGTCCTTCCAATAAATATTCAGGGTTGATTTTCTTAGGATTGACTGGTTTGATCTCCTTGCAGTCCCAGGGACTCTGAGGAATCTTCTCCAGCACCACAGTTTGAAGGCATCAGTTCTTCAGCGCTCAGCCTTTTTTTATTGTCCCCCTCTCATATTGTACACGACTATTGGAAAAACCATAGTTTTGACTATACCGACCTTTGTCAGCAAAGAAATGTGTCTGCTTTGTAATACACTGTCTAGGTTTGTCATAGCTTTTCTTTCAAGGAGTAAGGGTCTTTTAATTTCATGGTTGCAGTCACTGTCCTCAGTGATTTTGGAGCCAAGAAAATAAAGTCTATCACATTTTATATCGTGTCCCATCCCATGAAGTGATGGGACCAGAACAATATGAAAAGACAAAACGATATGAAACTGGAAGATGAGCCCCCAGGTCAGTAGGTGTCCAGTGTGCTGCTGGCGAAGAAGAGAGAAATAGCTATAGAAGGAATGAAGAGAGTGGGCCACAGCGGAAACGACCCCCAGTTGTGGATGTGTCTTGTGGTGAAAGTAAAGTCTGAAGCTGTAAAGAACAGTATTGCATAGGGACCTGGAATGTTAGGTCCATGAATCAGGGTAAACTGGAAGTGGTCAAACAGGAGATGGCAAGAGTGAACATCAACATTTTAGGAATCAGTGAACTAAAATGGACAGGAATGGGCAAATTTAATTCAGATGACCATTGTGTCTACTACTGTGGGCAAGAATCCCTTAGAAAGAATGGAGTAGACCTCATAGTCAACAAGAGTTCGAAATGCAGTACCTGGGTACAGTCTCAAAAACGACAGAATGATCTGTTTGTTTCCAAGGCAGACTATTCCGTGTCACAGTAATGCAGGCCTGTGCCCCAGCCTCTAACACTGAAGAAGCTGAAGTTGAACGGTTCTGTGAAGACCCACAAGACCTTCTAGTTGTCGTTTCATTGCCAAGTCGTGTCCGACTCTTCTTGACCTCATGGACTGCAGCATGCCAGGCCTCCCTGTCTCCCTCCTGCCATCTCCTGGAGTTTGCCCAGGTTCGTGTCCATTGCACAGTGATGCCAACCAGCCATCTCATCCTCTGTCATCTTCTCCTCCTGCCTTCAATCTTTCTCAGCATCAGGGTCTTTTCCAGTAAGTCGGCTCTTCATAGCAAGTGGCCTAAGTGTTGGAGCTTCAGCATCAGTACTTCCAGTGGGTATTCAGAGTTGATTTCCTTTAAGATTGACTGGTTTGATCTTGCTGCCCAAGGGACTCTCAAGAGTTCCTCTAGCACCGCAATTCAAAAGCATCAGCTGTTTGGCACTGTGCCTTCTTTATGATCCAGCTCTGAGAACCATACGTGACTACTGGAAAGACCATAGCCTTCACTATACAAACCTTTGTCAGCAAAGTGATGTCTTTGCTTTTTGGCACACTGTCTAGGTTTGTCATAGCTTTCCTGCCAAGAAGCAGTTGTCTTTTCAGTTTCATGGCTGCAGTCACCATCCCACAATCCACAGTGATTTTAGAGCTCAAGAAGAGAAAATCTGTCACTGCTTCCACCTCGTCCCCTTCTATTTGCCATGAAGTTATGGGGCCATGTGTCATGATCTTAGTTTTTTTAATATTTAGCTTTAAGCTGGCCTTTTCACTCTCCTCCTTCACCTGCATGAAGAGGTTCTTTAGTCCCTCTTCACTTTCTGCCATTAGAGTGATGTCATCTGCATATCTGAAGTTGATGATACTTCTCCTGGCAATCTTGATTCCACCTTGTAACTCATCCAGCCCAGCATATCTCATGATATACTCTGCATATATGGTAAATAAACAGGTGACAACAAACAATCTTGTCATACTCCTTGCTCAATCCTGAACCAGTCTGTTGTTCCATACAGGGTTCTAACTGTTGCTTCTTGACGTGCATACGTGTTTCTTAGGAGGCAGGTAAGGTGGTCTGATATTCCCATCTCTTTTAAGAATTTTCCACAGTTTATTGTGATCCACAGAGTCAAAGGCTTTAGCATAGTCAATGAAGCAGAAATAGATGTTTTTCTGGAACTCGCTTGCTTTTTCAATGATCTAGCGGATGTTGACAATTTGATCTCTGGTTCCTCTGCCTTTCTAAATCCAGCTTGAACATTTGGAAGTTCACGGTTCACGTACTGTTGAAGCCTCACTTGGAGAATTTTGAGCATTACTTTGCTAGCGTGTGAGATGAGTGCAACTGTGCGGTAGTTTGAGCATTCTTTGGCATTTCCTTTCTTTGGGTTTGGAATGAAAGCTGACCTTTTCCAGTCCTGTGTCCACTGCTGAGTTTTCCAAATTTGCTGGCATATTGAGTGCAGTACTTTCACAGCATTATCTTTTAGGATTTGAAATAGCTCAGCTGGAATTCCGTCACGTCCACCAGCTTTGTTTGTAACAATGCTTCTAAGGCTCACTTGACTTCACACTCGAGGATGTCTGGCTCTGGGTGAGTGACCCCACTATCGTGGTTATCCGGGTCATTAGGACCTTTTTTTGTACAGTTTTTCTGTGTAATATTACCACCTCTTCTTAATCTCTTCTGCTTCTGTTAGGTCCTTAGCGTTTCTGTCCTTTATTGTGCCCATCTTTGCATGAAATATTCCTTTGGTATCTCTGATTTTTCTTGAAGAGATCTCTGGTCCTTCCCGTTCTATTGTTTTCCTCTATTTCTTTGCATTAATCATTTGGGAAAACTCTTATCTCTCCTTGCTCTTCTTTGGAACTCTGCCTTCAGATGGGTGTATCTCTCCTTTTTCCTCTGCCTTTCGCTTCTCTTTCCTCAGCTGTTTGTAAGGCCTCCTCAGACAGCCATTTTGCCTTCTTGCATTTCTTTTTCTTGGGGATGGTTTTGGTCACCACCTCCTGTACAGTGTTACGAACCTCCGTCCGTAGTTCTTCAGGAGCTCTGTCAGATCTCATCCCTTGAGTCACTTCACTGTACAATCGTAAGTGAATTTTGCAATAAGATGTTTTGCCCAGAGGCCATCCAGGCCGTGGAGTAGGCTCACCTTCGGGTTCTGTGAGTCTTTGCTGATTTTCTTTTCTGGGTTCTTACTTACAATGTTCTGCTTTTCAAGGAAACATGTGCGTCATGCATTTGAGTTCTTCAGTTATAAACACAATGGTTTGTTACTATCTTATAACTTTTGAATGGAGATTGTCTCCTACAGCTTCACAGGGAAGAAGAACCTGAATGGTTCTGTGCTTTTTCTTGTTTTAGGTGTTCACTGCTTTGTTCCTGAACTCTTCAGGTAGAAACTTAAGCTTTGGAGTCAGACACTCTTGGGTCAGACACTCTGGCACTTCTTAGTCATATGACCCCGGACAGTCCTTTATGCTGTCGGCAGCGACGGTCCTCCCAGCAACCTGGTTCCATAGACTGTTGGGAGAGTTCAGTGATCTGATGTGGGTAAATAGCCTGTCTGCGAACATAGTAAACACTGAAATAGCCGTTTTTACTATTAACAAATTGTAAAAGTCCTTTGAAGTTAAGTATCTTGTTAGAAACTTCAGTTCTCATTTTAAGCACCTAGAAATGTCAGCACTAAGTAAAGTAAATAAGTGGCTCAGTCGTGTCCGACTCTTTGCGACCCCATGGACTGTAGCCTACCAGGCTCCTCCCTCCATGGGATTCTCCAGGCACGAGTACTGGAGTGGGTTGCCATTTCCTTCTCCAGGGGAGTGGGTTGCCATTTCCTTCTCCAGGGGATCTTCCCGACCCAGGGATCGAACCTGGGTCTCCCTCATTCCAGGCAGATGCTTTAACCTCTGAGCCAGGTCAGTACTAGCAGAATTTAAAAAGAAACAGTGTAGCTCTGTATGTCTCCTACTTCCAACAAGCAGTTTCCATAAGCATAGGCTGTAGACAAGGCATTTATTATGAAAACTTATTTAAAACTCTGAGATCTTGGTTCTTTTAAGTTACCGACAAAACTTAGGCAAGCCTTTAAAAAAAAAAAAATAATGGGTTTTGTGTGGAAATTAGTAACTTAAAGTTTAGTTTTCCTTTTATAGTGATTTCCAGATCCTGGTTACAATTGTTGCTGAACGGTGCTAACATCAAACTGTGTCTTCGTGGCCCTTCACCAATGAGGGGAGCCCTATCCACCATGTTACTCTGCTGCACCGACCGAGGCCTGTCTTCTTTCATCAGGGCGTCTTATCATGGCCCGCGCCATTAGTGTCTGAATTTAGATTCTGTGAAGCCCAAGAGGCAGCTTGTGAAGCATTTTTTTTCTTTGTAAATGGCATAGATAATCTCCAGGCACTGAGACATTTGCTTTCTACACTTGAGTTTTGCTTAGTTTTCTAAGGAGGAGAAGCATTTTGAAAATGGTAACTCAGAGCATTATAAGCAGATTCAAAGTGGCATCATGGTTTTTAAGAGCTGGTTCAAACCTGAAGGACAAAACAGAGTCATTTGTAAAAAGATAGGAGGGCTATTGGACTTACTTTTCTGTGTAAATTGTGTTCTGATTTTGTACAGATAGATAGTATTGTCTATACACATGATTATATTAAAGTGCTCTTCAGAGACATTGCTATACTAATTATTTCTGTTTTGAGTTTTATTTCCTGCTGGCAAAAGGATTAGTACTTGACTTTTGGTATTAGCAGCATGAAAAAACAGGATTTGTCTAATTATAAATCTTTATTACTAGAGAAAAGAAAAATAAATACAAAGAAATGATTTAATATTTATTTAAAGTTATTTCCATTGGGAAAAATACTGATTGAATAGGTTGAATAACTGGTATAGCTAGATATTTTTAAAATGAGTTTATGGATATATAATTCACATGCTATCACATTCATGCCTTTGAAGTATACAATTTAGTGGTTTTAATATATCCACAGACTTTGTAACCATCACCACTACTAAGTTTAGAATGTTTTCATCACCCCAGGAAGAACCCTGGTGCCCATTAGCAGCCACTTGCTCGTCGTCCTTCCTCTCATCCCCTGGCAGCCGCTAGTCTGCTTTCCGTGTGGGTTTGCCGACTCTGGACCTCTTGTGTGAGTGGAGTCATGGCAGCACGTGACCTTCTGTCTCTGGCTTCTCTCACCTGGCGGCGTGTTTCTAAGGTTTATCCGTTATCTAAGGAATGTGGCATTCTCTCCATTCCTTTTTATGGTCAAGTAATATTCCATTGCATAGACAGATAGACAACATTTGTTTATCCATTCATTGGTTTTGACTGTTTCCACTTTTTTGCTGTTATGACTGTAACTATAGTTATGCTATAATTTTTTTTGTTCAAGTTTTTGTGTAGACATCCTTCTCTAGGGTATATACCTAGGATTAGATCAGTGTTTTTCAGAGATACATATAGGAATATATTTTCTTGAATTTTACAAAGAAATATGTAGGAAAAGGAAGCCTTATTCTGAGAATTGTTAATATACCTAAATTAAAATTTTGTAAGGTCAGTAAAATGTAATTAGAACATCTATTAGGAGATCATCTTTATAGATGAATGATTAGAAAAAAATGCATGATTCTTTATTCTGGTTCCCTTATGTGATTAACTTGTACATTTCAGATTCTTTCAACTGTAGACACTAGATAAAACTTGGTTAATTGAGAAGTTATTCAGTAATGGCAAGTATATTCTAAGTACGAAAGTATTTATTAAAATTTTGCTGTTTTTCTTTTTTCTTTTGGAGTGGTTTAGAGTAGTAATTCAGACCGTAGCTTTGAAGTCAGTCAGATCAGGGTTAAATCCTGGCCTGGCATTCATTAGCTCGGTGACCGTGGGCAAGTTACCTCTCCAAGTTTCCTTTCCCTAATCTGTAGAATGAAGGGCAGTATTTGTCCCTAGAGTCGGTGTGAAGATTGAGGGTGTGGGGAGTGCGGGTGGCAGCGCCTAGACTCATGTTCAGACATTATCCGCTGAAGCCCACAGCTTCCACGAGGCTCGCCGTGTCTGTCGTACACTTCTGACAAACGTCGAGCATCTTGCATCTTCCAATAGAGTATCGTACTGAGTCGTTGCACTGCCCGAAAAAATTCTTAGTGCTTCATTTACTCATCCTTCCTTCCACCCTCAACTCCTGGCAACCACAGGTTTTTTTTTAACATCTCCACAGTTTTTTATTTTTCAGAATGTCGTTTAGTTGGAGTCATGCAGCCTGTGGCCTTTGCAGACTGCCTGCTCTCGCTTAGCCGTGCGGGTTTGTTTCCTGTGTCTTTTGTGCCTTGATAGCTGTTTCTAGCGCTGCGTGGTGTCCTTTGGATGCACCACAG
Source organism: Cephalophus harveyi (assembly GCA_006410635.1). NCBI lineage: Eukaryota > Metazoa > Chordata > Mammalia > Artiodactyla > Bovidae > Cephalophus > Cephalophus harveyi. The sequence goes on from SJYT01035753.1 coordinate 218,684, forward strand.
TTTATCCATTCACTCACCTGCTGAAGGACGTCGTGGTGACTCCCAAGCCTTGACAGTTATGAATGAAGCTCCTATGAGCATTCATGTGTAGGCTTTTGTCTAGATATAAGTTTTCAACTCACTTGGGATCAATGCCAAGAATCTTTAATTGTTAGATCCCATGGTAAGAGTACATTTAGTTTTGGAAGAAACTGTGAGGCTGTCTTCCGGAATGGCTGTGCCGTTTCACATTTCCACCAGCACGTTCCTGTGCTCCGCTTCTTCACCACCATTTGGCATCGTCAGTGTTCTGGATTTTGGACATTCTGTTATGTGGGTGGTGCTTCTTTTGATGAGGTGTGCAGATCTTTTATCCACTTTTTGATTGGGTTCTTTGTTTTCTTATTACTGAGTTTTCAATTGTGTATATTTAGGATACAAGTTCTTTATCAGTTATGTGTTTTATAAATATTTTCTCCCAGGCTGGTCTTTTCATTTTCTTAATAATTTGTGTGTGGGGGGGGAGGGGGTTAAGTTTTCATTTTACACTGAAGTATAGTTGATTTGCAGTGTGTTATAATACTGTTTTATATTGTTCTGCTCCATTAAAAACAAAACTGGCCCCGAGGGCACTAACTGATTATACAGCATGTTAGTAGGTCACAACCTGTGGTTGAAAATCAGTGTCTGTTCTGTTTCCATAATGTTCACATGAACAGAGTCAGTAAAGCAGCTGACATTCTGGGCAGTGATTCCCAACATCGATGAGTAGGGGTGTCAAGGGCTGATACTGCCCTTTTCCTGTTCAGGGATTCTAAGTTTTGGAGACTAGATTTGCTCAGCTGCTTCACCTCCACACATGCTATGGACTTAGGGCATGCCTCGTCTTTATGAGAAGGTTCATGAGTTTTGCATTTCTGCAAGGTTTTAGACAGGTTCCCCCAAAATGCATATGCTTTTAAATACTGGAGGGACTAAATAAGTTAGGTGAAGGGAAGCTGAGATGTATATTTTGTATTCCCAGGAATAGTGTATAACCAGATTTCACCAGTTCAAGCTATTGAGAGGAAGTTTTCATATGATGGAATATATATTTTTAAAACACTAAATTATTAAAGCAAATAAAAACAGTGACTTGAACTAAACATAATTGATATGGTTTTTGAGGATCTAATTTAAAGGTCACTTAACTGTATTATGGAGAAGGCAGTGGCACCCCACTCCAGTGCTCTTGCCTGGAAAATCCCATGGACAGGGGAGCCTGGTGAGCTGCAGTCCATAGGGTCACTAAGAGTCGGACACGAATGAGCGACTTCACTTTCACTTTCATGCGTTGGAGAGGGAAATGGCAACCCACTCTAGTATTCTTGCCTTGAGAATCCGAGGGACAGGGGAGCCTGGTCTGTGGGGTCGCACAGAGTCCGACACGACTGAGGCGACTTAGCAGCAGCAGTAGCTGTATTAGGTTCTTCTTATAAGTAGATGCAACTCAAATATTTAAATGTATCTGTCCTCTCAAGAGTGTTAAATGGTTCCCACTTATTTAGAAAAAAATTTTCATTATTGTTCAAAGGGTAGTTCTAGTTCTTTGCCAAAATAATGCAAGTTCTAGTCATGGGAATTGAACTTAATATGATCTTACTAAACTGTTCGTTCTTCTTTGGAGTTAATTCTTTTCCCCAGGTTTGCAGGAGTGTGTGTGTGGGGGGGAGAGGTGGAGCTCGCACCCTGGCACCCTGCAGTGCCACCTGTGGAAAGCGGGAAGGCTTTACCCAGGGATGTCTGTGATGTCTAGGTTTGAGTGGAATCTGCCAAATATCAGCCTGTGTGTACAGGCTTCTGACTTTTACACTAGCATTTTTAAGAGGTTCTTTTCCTCCTTCTAGTGTGGAGTAACTCAGCTACTAGAGGGGTATAATATTGATCTTTTTTTTCCTATTTGAGACTTTGAAGATAGTATAAGAAGGCAGACACCTACCGTTTCTGACGCCACCTACTTTAAAAATAATTATTTTATATACTTGGGGGAGTTTATTGAGTGCCTACTATGTGCCAGGCTTTACTCTAGGCAGTAGTGATACAGCAGTGAACTAGCTAAATCCCTACTCTTCAGGAGCTTAAGTTCTAGTGGAAGGAGGCAGAGGATAAACAAATAAATACACAGCTTACACAGGTGGGTAAGGTGGTGGTGAACGCGAAGAAAGCGAAGTGGTGAGAGGCTGCAGCGAGATAGGGAGGCTGCTTCAGACAGGCCGGTGGGGCTCCGCCCGGGCGGCTGCTTACCTCGTGGTCGATCCTCGTGGCTCTCTTCAGGGCCCTCAGGTGGCCTCGGGTGAGGAGAGGGCGCCCTCGCGCGGGACTGGCCGTGGCCGTGCTGGGCCCGCCTGCTCGGCCGCCTCTGTCTCGCTCACCAGCCCCGGCCGTCAGTGCAGCCCGCTCCGGCCCCGAGTTAGAGAACGTGGGCTGCTCACGGCGGCCTGCGGCTTTCTGGGGTCTTTAAACACGTTTTTAAAAAGGAAAAATATGTACAACTTGGGACACACTTAGTAATTTTAAGAGCAAGTAATGGGGTCACAGCTCACCCCTGTGAGTCACAAACACTGTTTGAGTAGAGGATATAATCACGAAAACCATTGATAATTTAGTGCAAGAATGTTGTGCCAGAAATAGCCACGGTCTGTTATAGGAGAGCAAAGGAGGAGGCTCTGCCTCTCGCCAGGCCAGGATGGGGAGACAGCGCGTCAGGAAATGCTCCCCGAGGAGGTGGGCGACTGCGGGTGCTGGAGGAGGAGGGACGGGGCCAGAGGGCCTGTGAGCGCGGCCTGCCTGGGCAGAGGGCACAGGGCCAGGGGAGGCGCGGAAGGCGTCGGGTCGCGTCCGCTCTGCCGCTTGCAGCGCACAGTGCGAATCTGTGTGTGCCTCTCTACCTGCGGCTAACCAGATCTTTTATTTTCAACATATTAATCTCTTAGGAAGAATAAATAGTAACTTCTTTTGTTTCTTTGTCTTCTTAACCCTTAACTCTATTGGGTTTCATCTCTATATATACTATTAAAAAAGAAAAAAATTGCACTACCCCTTAGATTGTGACGTGCTGCCAATTGAAGATATATTGTGGTTTCAAAGATACTTTAAAAAATGCATCTGGAGTGGATGCACATGTGACTTGTGTTGAACATCCTTCCATTCCTTTTAATCTGGGGAAACCTTGCTGTAATAATGGCAGCAGCCCCATGCCTTTTCAGCTCTAATTTTAGAAGATGCTTTAGGAAGTATGGCATCCAGGTCAATGCCAGCTTAATTTATCTCAAAAGCTTTTAAATCTCATGATTGTAATAAAGTTAGCTTTGACTGAGTAATAGAGATTAGAGGAAATGGATTGTGCTAAGATTAGGAAAGATAGGGTTTAGTAAAGACTGTAAAATAGAATTAAAAACTGAAATAATGTGTAGTGACTTTTGGATCAGTTATCTGGGAGTTCTTAACTTTTAAGAATTAATGTTCAGACTCACAATTTTGCCATTCTGCCTCTCCTCTGCTTCTCCCGTCACGTTGAACTTATTCACAAGTCTTGGTAATTCAGAAAGCATCCCCAGAGTGTCACGCCATCATTCATTCTGACAACAGGTTCCTAAAGAAATCTGCTTTCTGAGCAGAGAAGCACAATCCGTGCCTTTATGGATGCCACTATGTGCCTGTGGTGGGTGTGAGCCTGGCCAGAGACCTGGCCTCCCGAAGCACATGGTTATGCAAACCTTCACTAGCTCAGAGTATGGAGAACAAACCATGGACCCTGTAGTGGGTGTGGGGGCGCAGGATGAGGCTGCAAGGGCTGAAGAACAGAGAGAAGCAGGACCCTCTCCTGGTCACTAGTGAGCTGTAGTTACAGCACTTGAAGATAATTTTTAAAAATTTTTTCGCTGCCTTGAAATTTCGATTTATAAACTGAGGTTTGGGAATATCTATTGTTAGATTTTAAAAAGCATAGCCTGTGACGTCACATGGGAAAATATTTGCCACGTGTGGATTCCTGCTCAGTTGTGTCCAGCTCTGACCCTGTGGACTGTAGGCCGCCAGACTCCTCTGTCCATGGGATTTCCCTGGCAAGAATATTCCAGTGGTTTGCCATTTCCTACTCCAGATTTACCATTAGAACTGTAAAATGTGTAAATAAAAATAAAAATCTATTCTGATTGTTCTTGTGAAACTGGTATAGCATTAAGGCCCTTCGAGTTCTGGACTTGTTTGTAGTAGATCCAGGATTTACCTGTTTTATTCCACATTATACAGATTCCAAGCCAATTATGTGTTTAAGACCCCCGACATTTAAAAATTTGTCTGGATCAAGGAGCAGAAAGAACTGTTTTATTTCTTGTAAAATAAAACTGTTTATAATTTCCAGAAGAACTGCATGAACATGCTTGTTTACTGAACGGATTGGATGTATCTCACTTAGCGCTTGTGTAGCGTTCCTCCAGTTCTGGGGTGTGGTGGAGACTTTGCATTTTGTGTGTCATTCGTGGAGTCGACCAGATTTCAGGGAGCCTCGCAGGCATCAGATACTGATCAGGAAGTGGAATGAAAGATTCAAAAGTGAATTGCCTGGAGCCTGGGGAGGGAGGTAAACTGGCTGGCGCTGTGATGTAATAAAGATGTGTGTGAAGGGTTACTGGATCACAAAGGAAGGAACATGTGGCCTCCCTGGTGAGAGAAGGTGGTGAAGGGAGGTTTTGCAAAGGCAGTAGCATCTGAGCTGAGCTTTGAAGGATGGACAGGGGTTGATAGGCAAACAGGAAGGGCACAGGGGCAGAGGGCCGGGGGCCTGAGAGAGCTGGGGAGGGGGCAGCGAGGTTGAGCACAGGAAGGCGCTAGGGCTGGCAGGCCGGGAAGGTGGTGAGGCATGTTCCCCTTGGTAGGGGCCTGCAGCTTGTCCTGCCGTCCAGGCTTTCTCGAAGGCTGTTCTGTGGCGACCCAAGCCCCGGGAGAGTCCCTGGGGGAGGAAAGCTAGAGATGCGCGTGAGCATGGCAACGCTAGCCTCTGAGTGCCCGTAAAGAGCCCAGTTTCCTGTTTATAAACCAGCAGTGTTTGGGGAGGGTGGCTGTTAGGCGGTACGAGCCCCCTGGATGTTTTAAGCCAGGAAGTGACTTCACTTGGTTCACGTTTAGAGAGGGAACTGGTGACAGCCGTGGGGCAGGTGGGGTGAGAGGAGACAGGGCCCAGAGAGCAGTTCGTAACTGTGACTGGTTTTGGTCAAATAAAACCTGGCCACCAGTATAAAGATGTTTAAATCTCAAAGTTGGGAATGTAGGGCACTTCTAAGAAAAAAATATTGTACCAATAAACTATACTAAGACACTCAGTTGACAGCTGAGATTTTGAGAAGGGAATTTGGGGACAAATACAGATTTTGTTTCTGACTTTGATCAAAGATTAAACATTCTATGATATTGTCTGATTAAAGAAAATCTTTGGTTTAAGTTTTACTTTAGGAGTAATGTTTTTTAAAATCCATTCTCACAGGACCTCGAGTTCTTAGGTCAAAGTGATAGGTTTTTGGTGGGTTTTTTTTTTTTAAGATTTTTTAAAAAAATAATACTGGACAATTTTTATTTTTTGAAATTATAATGTGCTTTCATTTAAGAACCGTTTCCATTTTTTTACTGTGATATATTATTTCTTCAATTTAAAAAAGTAAATTGAATTTTTGGTCTTTCTAGTACCAAATTTTAGGAGCCCTTTAGATCTTGAGGGCTTCCCTTGTGGCCCAACTGGTAAAGAATCCACCTGCGATGTGGGATACCTGGGTTTGATCCCTGGGTTGGGAAGAACCTCTGGAGAAGGGAACGGCTGCCCCTCCAGTGTTCTGGCTGGAGAATTCCGTGGACTGTACAATCCAGGGGTCGCAGGATTGGACACCACTGAGCGACTGCGACTTTCACTTTCACTTTAGATATTGAGATTTACTTTTTATATGTAGTGTTAGTTGCAAATATTTTCCCCCAGTTTGTCTTTTTTGCTTTGTAAAAGATCCTTGTATTTAATTACTTGAATATATCTTATAATGGTTTTTCAATCATAGTTAGAAAGGGCTCTGTACTCGAAGGTTACAAAAAAAATTTACCCAGTTTTAGAATTTTTATAATTTTGTAATTTATTTTAAAATATTTGATTAGGAACTTATTGCTTATATATAATATGCAATATAAATCCATTTTTTTTCCAGCTGGGTATATTAATCATTCAAGCATCATTCACTGAATAGTCTTTGCCCTCGTCAGTTTTGAGGTACCTCCGTCATCATTTGCCAGTTTGTGTTTCTGGACTTCGTAGTTTGTGCCACTGATCTGTTTGTGTTCTGGTGCCTTACCGTTCTGAGGCTTTATAACACCCAGTAGTGCTAGTTCCCTTCTGGTACTCCTCTTTGACATTTTCCTGACTTGTCTTACCTGTTAATTTTTCAACATGAACTTTAGAGTGAGCCTCACCTGTCCTGTAAGCGTTTTGGCCGGATGGAGTGGTGGTAGGAAGGTGGGGAAATGACTGTTAATTTGCAAGTTAATCTTTTTATTGCTTAATGACTCTAAGTTGTAGCTTTAATTTAATCTTTTTTCTTACAGATGATATTAACCGTGTTCTTGAGCAACAATGAACAGATTTTAACAGAAGTTCCTATAACACCAGAAACAACGTGTCGTGATGTTGTCGAATTTTGCAAAGAACCTGGAGAAGGCAGTTGCCATTTAGCTGAAGTGTGGAGGGGAAATGGTATGTATTAGGCTCTATAACGGTGACCCAGTACATGACATCCGGTGTTTGTGGAACGCAGAATTTTGTTCCTAGTTCTTTGTTACCTGAGGTAATAAGGAATTGGGAAATTAAAAACTCGTTATATCACATGGGGCTAGGATGTTATAAGTGCTATTTTCAAAAATATGTGTGACAGCAAGGAGCTCAACCCGGTGCTCTGTGACGACCTTGAGGGGTGGGTTGGGAGGGACGTTTGAGAGGAAGGGGAATATGTTTAAATATTAATAGTAGGCCCTTCATAAATATTAAATTGAGGAGAGTTTAGGCTGGCTCTTACATTTAAGGATTTGTCATGCCAGCTGAGCAGAGAAGATCAGTGCAGGTGATATGATTACTGAATGCAGAAAATTCTGCAAAATAACATAGACTCTAACCGAGGGGTTGAATTGAGCTGGGATGAGATATGCTGGGTGAGAGAAGCAGTGTGAAGGAAGGACTGGAGAAGAGAATGGCCAGGGTGTGCCCCCCAGACAGCATTGGGCGGCGGGGGCTGAGATGGGCAAGGCCTCCGCTCCGGCAGCTAGTGGAAGGAAGGGCGGTGTGCACTCACGACTCCGCGTCAGGGAGCAAGAGAGAGCGGCCAGTTGGACACGTTGCGTTTGAGATAGGTCTCCAGGTGGATGTGTTTAAAGGACACTCAGGGATAATCAATGAATTCTTAACGCTTCTTAAAAACAATTTTTAACTGAGATGTAATTGGCGTACAACATTATGTTTGAAATGTACCCCATAATGGTTTGATTTTTGTGTGTATTGTGAAATGATCATCACAGTGAGTCTAGTTCACATCCGTTGCCGCACACAGTCACAGAGTATTTGTTCTTGTGATGAGAACTTTTAAGGTCCGCTCTTAGCAACGTCACACCTGTAGTTACAGTGTTCACTGTGGCCATCATACTGTACACAACACCCCCAGTGAGAGCTCCTTATGTATCCTAGATACAAGTCCCTAATCAGGTATATGATTTATAAATATTGTCTGTGTTATCCTTCAAATCTGGAGTAAAAACTTTAAGGACACATTGAGAGAAACTTGACTTTGATAAGTGGTGGACCATCACCGAAGTAGCAGGAAGAGGCCAGGTCCTCAGGTGTCAGTCTGACAAACAGGAGGGGGGTGAAGTAATGGTGGTTTTAGGGGGTGAATGTTAGAGCCTGGTCACTCCATCATCTCTAGCCTCTCAGCGCTCTTGTCTTTGTTGCTTGTTATCACTTCTGATTCCTGGTCGGCCTCGTCTAGCAGCTTGGGAGAGCCCCCGTGGTCCCGGCTGCTGGCGGATGCTCGTCTCTTACGTGAGTCTTGAGCTGGTGCCATCCCTGGCTCCACGGCCATCTGAGAGCAGGCCCAGGGTTTTACCCCATCGAGCATGAGGCCTGCCTCCCCACAGAGCCGGCGGCCACAGCCTGCTGCCCCTGTTGTCAGAGCAGCCCCAGCCCCTGGCCTGCCAGCCTTCACTCTCCTCCAGTCTTGGGGGGTGTCACATGTCTCTTCTCTTTGCTTCAACACTGTCATTGTGTTTATCCAAACAGGGCAGTGGCTTTCATCTCCTCCTCTCTCACTGGACTAAAATTGCGAAGGCGGGGACTTGTTCACCGTCACACATGCAGTGCCCAGCCTGGCGCTCATAGAGGCCCTGAGTAAACACATCATTGAGTAGATTGGGCCTGCAGAGCGAAGTCTTGGCAAGATGGTGGCGGATGAGCTCCAAAGGAAGGGAGAAAGCAGGGCCTTGCTCAGTCTTTTTACCCTGGAGGAGCAATTCAAGTGATTTTCAGATTTTGGAGAACGCTCTGCATAAAATTACTGCATCCGTTACTCACAATATACTCATGTCATCGGTGTTCATAAATAGAATACTCCAATATAATCGTCAGTGCTTTTTTAAAATTTTAATATTTGTTTGGCCATGTCGGGCCTCACTTGCAGCATGCGGGATCTTCACTGTGGCCCAGAGTGCACAAGCTCAGTAGTTGTGGCCCGAGGGCTTAGTTGCTCCACCATACGTGGGATCTTAGTTCTCCCACCAGGGATCGAACTCGAGTCTCCTGCGTTGCAAGGCAGTTCTTAACCCCTGGACCACCAGGGAAGTCCCTGTCAGTCCCCTGTTGAGAGTATTTCTGTGTGGATCTGTGTGTTGGTCTGCTCAGGCAAATAACAAAGTACCCCAAATTGGGCGGCTCAAATAACAGAAATTCACCTATCTTTTCGCAGTTGTGGAGGCTATCGGTCTGACTTCACGGTGTCAGCAGGGCCGGCCTCTCCTGAGGCATCTCTGCGAGGCGTGTGGATGGCCATGCCTTCTCCCCGGATCCTCACGTGGCCTTCCTCCTGTGTGTGTGTCCTAATCTCTTCTTAAAGGGGCACCAGGCACATTGGATTAGGGCGCACCCCAGTGACCTCTTTTTACTTTCTACCTCCTTAAAGATCCTGTCTCCAAATAAGGTCCTGTTCTTATGGAGGACTGGGTTCAGGACTCAGCATGTGGGTTTCTGTGTGAGGGGACAGAGCCCAGCCCGTAACCGCCTGTTCACTTGGCCTGCTTACTGCCCTGCTCTCGTCTGGCCCCTTCCTTACACAGGGCGTCAGCTTTAATGCGAATCAGGCAAGACCTTCAGTTTTTCTTTTTCTGAAATCTCCTACTTGGTGTTTTTTGTTGCCTTTTCCAAGAATGCCTGAAAGTCGTGTTACAGGTTTCTCCATTACATATAGTGTTGATGAGGGATAGTATTTATTACATGGTATGTGCAGGGTAGTTTTGTTTTCACTTTAAAACAGAAATAACATTTTAGTTAACCTTTATTTTAAAAAGCTACTGAAGCTTAGTTTGCTTTTCTTAAAGTTAATCTTTTCTTAAAAATTTTTTTATTTGTAAAGGGAAACAAATTTTTTTTACTAACTGGCTTAAGGAAAAATTAGATTTAATATTTATAAAGTTATGCTCAGACTTGGTGGAGTTATGCTCAGATTTAAGTGAAGATTATGTGAAAGTCACTCAGTCGTGTCCAACTCTTTGGGACTCCATGGATTATACAATCCATGGAATTCTCCAGGCCAGACTACTGGAGTGGGTAGCCTTTCCCAACCCAGGGATCGAAGCCAGGTCTCCCGCATTGCAGGCGGATTCTTTACCAGCTGAGCCACAAGGGAAGCCCAAGTGAAGATTATAAGTTGATTTTAATTAATGTGAAACAAATTTGTAAGTCATAGCAATACTAATAAAAATATGGCCTAAGATAAAATTTTATGCTAAACTGATGGACATGATTAATCTTAAATTCCACAGCTATAGCATTAGAATATACATGTTTTTTAAAAAAAATTTTATAACACAAAAATTGTTACTTTCAAAAAGTAAATCATGTTACGGTTTGACAGAAAACAACAAAATTCTGTAAAGCAATTATCTTTCAATTAAAAAAATATATATGGAATGGTAATATTGAATACTTCTTTAGTGTTCAATTTGTGCATGCTTCTTGCTGTACAGATACTCAGTTCTGAGTTGAATTAACTGAGATGAGACGATTTACGTCCTTGCCCTTGAGGTCTGTTGAATAAGACAGGGCTTGCCTATACATGTAGGAAGGTGAAACGGCAGCAGCGTAGTGTGCATTGTGTTTCTATGAATGGTGGGGTTTTCTTCCTTATGGAAGTCTGGCCCTTCTCTCAGGCTGAAAATTAAATCACATCTTGTGTGTGTGATGAGGCTGCCACGCGCGCGGCTCTTTCTCCTAACTTGGCCTGAGCAGGCATCTCTCACCAGCCCTGCTCCTGCGTTCAGAGGAGCAGAAATGCGGTTCAGTTCTGTCCTGCTCCTCCCAGGGCGGGCGTTTTCTACCAGCCTCGGGACCTGCTAGTATCCGTCCTCACTTTCAAGCACAAGAAGCAGTGGGAACATTTCAGGGTTTCCTTTCTTTCCCTTTACACTGAGATAAAATTCACGTAGCACAAGCATCCCCACGTGGGGTGCAGCTTGGTGGGATTGGGGACGTTCTCAGTGTTGTGCAGCCGTCTCTGAGCTCGCTGCCTGCCGTGTCTCCCACCCCAGCCCCTGGCCGTCCTGTCTGGCGCTGTGTGTCTGACTCCTCTAGGTGCCTCATAGAAATTGGGTCAGAGAGGATGGGACTCCGATCTGGCTTTTTTTCACTCAGCTTGTTTAAGATTCATCCCTGTTGTACCACTCATCAATACTTATTCCTCTATTTGGCTGAAATTACCCATTGTGTGATATGCAGCGTTTCATTTATCCTTTCATCAGTTAGTGGAGATTTGGTTTGTTTCCACTTTTTGGCTGGTGTGAACATTCTCCTGCAAGTGTTTGTGTGGGCTAGCTGCATTGCCAGGAAGTGTGTGTCAAGCCTTTGTGCATCTGATTGCCACCTCTGTAACATTTTAGTGGATAATAAAATTTGAGCAGTTTGTTAATGTATTCCTTTGAAAGAGTGGGAGGTCCACTGCTTCATGATAAATATAATAAAGGACATTTTTTCCAATGTTCCCTATTTAATGTTGCAAAATTGCTTTTATGATTACTTCTTTGTATTTATAGTCTTGCTTTTATTTCATTAAAGTTAAAATTTAGTGCTTGTAATATCCTTGAATTCTAATATATATGTGTGTACGTTTATTTAAATTTATTTTTATTAATTTTTTACTTTTGATAGGATTCATTTTGTTTGTCTCTGGGAAAAGTAAGAATTTTTTTGTTTGTTTTTTCCTAGAGCGTCCCATACCCTTTGATTATATGATGTATGAACATCTTCAGAAGTGGGGGCCGCGAAGGGAAGAAGTGAAATTTTTCCTTCGACATGAAGATTCCCCAACAGAGAGCAGTGAACAAGGTAGATAAGCGCTTTAATTTTTGCCATGAAAGTTAATTTAAGGAAAATAGGAATGAATGTTAAATTATTCCCCTGTTCACTCACACGTGGTGAGAGGGAGAGTTGGTGTCTCATGGGGTTTTACCCCTGTTACTACCGTTTATGATTACTTCACACTCAGGCTCCCAGCCCTTGCCTCCTCAGGATCCTGAGTCAGTCACATAATGCGTGAAACACGTGCGTGGACCTGCTTGAAATCTCTGGATTTTAAGAATAAATGAAACCATGAAAGCTTCATAAAAATTCTGAGAAATATATATATATGTGTATTTGAAGAGAGAGAAAGAAAAAAGAACACCACCCAAGTGGGGCGTTCCCTAGTGGCCTAGTGGTTAGGATTCCAGGCTTTCACTGCCGTGGCCCAGGTTCTGTCCCTGGTCAGGGAACTGAGACCCTGCAAGCCTTGTGGTACAAGAACAAAGCTAATATATGTATATATACAAGACTGAAGTGTGACGCTACACCATAATAGAAAAGACAAACAGTTGTTTAAAAAACAACAGCAACAAAAACCTGCATGACAGTAACCACCCTAAAGCAAAGTCAAAAGACAGATTATAAACTGGGAAATAGCATTTATAGCTCATATTGCAAAGGGTTAGTTACTTTATATAAAATGATGAAAGAGCCAGTAAAATAAAATGTGCAAAATATACAGACCTGTAGTTCATAGCAAAGGAAATATACATGGCCAGATGTCCAGCCATACTCCTAAAAAAGGCATGCAGGGCAAACACTGAGATACTGTATTTCAGCTGTCACTTCGGCAAAGATGAGAACATTTAATGTGTTGGCAAGGACTCTGAGAAACAGGCAGTCTTCCACACTGTTGGCAGCTCCTGTAGAAGCAATTTAGCAATATCTATTACACGTACGAAAGCATGAAACCTTTTACCCAGCAGCCTCACTTTTGAGAATTATCCCGTAGCTGCACACATACGGAATGACACATCGCAGTGTTGCCCACGGGCACCGCTGGTGGGAGCAGCTGCCAGCGCCTCCAGGGGTTCGGCTGAAGAGACCAGAGTGCGTCTGCGCCATGCCCTGCCCCGAACCACCTCCTACACTCGCCCCCTGAGTAAGCACAGTGTACACACATGCTGCCTTCTGTGTAACAGATGAAAGCGTAATGGCGTGGTCTGCGTTGGCTGGTGTGTGTGTGAGTAGTATGTTTGGAACCATCAGTAGGAAACTGGTCACATGGCAAGCCTCGGGGGAAGGAGAGAGGGAAAACTGGTCAAGTATACCTTCTTGTTCCTTTTGAATTTTGAACAGTGGGAATATACTACTTGTTTTGAAAACTTTTTATTGGAGCATAGTTGAATTGCAGTGTTATTGTTAGTTTCAGGTGTACAGCAAAGTGAGCCAGTTGTGCATACGCATGCACCCACTCTTTGAAGGCTCCTCTCTCATGGAGGCCGTTACAGAGCGGTTAGTAGAGTCCCTTGTGCTGCACAGGAGGTTCTCATTAGTTATCTGCTTCATATGCAGGCGTGTGCATAGACCAGCACCAATCTCCCTTAAAGTACTCATCTTTTAATTAAAATTTAAATAAGAGAATCTTTTTTTTTGGAAAGCATATACACTGTACAGTTAAGAAAAAATCCTTGTTTAACAGTGACTGTGGATTACTTCTGATATTAAAAAAATTGGAAGGACATCATTTTGTCAACAGAAGATTAATTTATCGCAGATTATCCCTGTTTGTTTCTTTTTGTTTTGCTTTTGGCCGTGCCATGGAGCACGTGGGATCTTAGTTCCCCGACCAGGGATCGATCCTAGGTCCTCTGCTTTGTGAGTTTTTTTTAAACCAGTTTTTTTTTTTTTTAATGGGCAAAATATACAAACATGCAGTTCATAGCAAAGAAGAAATATATATGGCCTGGGAATATACGGAAAGATGTTCATCCATAAACTCCTAAAGAAAGCAATGCAGGGGACCCAGCGAGATACTGTATTTCACCTGTCACGTCAGCAAAGTTAGAATGTTTAACAGCGTTGGCAGAAGTAGAGGACATCCCGCACTTCAGAGGGTTGGAATTCTCTCTGTGGAAGCGAGGGGAGCGTGGAGGGCGTTTCTCCGTCACGGGTTTACCCTTGGGGAACAGGAGCTTGGTGTGTGAAGGAGTCGCGCAGGTCACGTGCGGAGCGTTAGCTGGAGTGCGGAGCGGCCGGAACGGAGTTGGGAGCGGAGCCGCCTGGCTTCAGCACTAGCCCTGCTGCCTGCTCCGTGTGGGCCCTGGGCACTGACCGCACACCCCTGTGCCTCCGTTGCCCTGTGTGTGCTTCACGAGGTGTCCTGGTGCGGTGCTCGCTAAATGTCAGCTCTCACTGTTTTCTGATTTTGGAGTGCAAAATCATCACATTTCTTCTTCACCATCAAAAATTAAGTGACACTTGATATAATTTCTCTGTGTTTTATGGTATTCTAATTTGATTGTTTATTGTTTGGAAGAAGCAGCCATTATAGAATATTAAATTAACCCAAGCACCTTATTTCGTAAAAGTACTCTTACTTTCGGTAAAGAATTTAATTTACCCTGTAAACTGGCAGATACCGTACTCTAGAACGTGTGCATGTGTAATCTCTGCTAACAGGAGACAGCTCTCAGGAAGTGCCTTTTGTGTATTGCGTGCCTGTGTTTGGGTGCATGCTCTGTCATCCCCACTCATTTAACCTCTTTCTCATTAATGGCCTCCCTCGGGGCCTGCATTGGATGTGGTATTCTTGCTTGCTCTGTCTTCCCCATCAGATGTGCTGTGTGTCTGTTGATGTGCTCAGTAGCTTTGCTTTATACATAAAAAGAATACAATTTTTTAATCTCCTAAGAGCCAGTCTTTGCTTCCTTGGGGGTAATAGCACTCTCTGAGAATGTATGGCTCAAGGTGAGGCAGTATTTTCCATAATATAATGTTTCTTCAAAATTTTCAAAGTAGCAGGAAAGAAATAGAAGAAAACATTTTATTCTTTTCTCTTTATTTTAACATTAGGTTAATGACCCTTTGAAGTTACGTTTTCTTAGTAATAAAGCACGCTCTGGGGTGTGATAATTCTCAAAACAGCATCAGGTGAGAGACGAGCGGAGTAGGAGCAGGCATTCAACGCAACACAGCCATTTATGTGACCTTAGACTCACCTGGCACAAAACCGTGCCGCACACTTTGTTTAAAAAAATAGTGACAGGAGAATTTTGCCAGTTTAAATTTGAAACCCTTAAAAATTAAAAAAATATATATTTTTTTATAGAACAAAGGAGACTTCAGAAGATAGTATCCCATCTCAGTCTTAACCCTAGTAGTGAAGATCGGTTTTGTGCATCAGTTTTTAAATTATTGGATATTATAAGTTCTATTTTTGTCTGATTTAAAATTTTTATCGAAGTATAGTTGATTTACAACGCTGTGGTAGTTTCAGATTTACAGTAAGGTGAATTATTTATATATATACATATGTCCATTCTTTTTTTAGATTATTTTCCCATATAGGTCAATGTCCGACTCTTTGTGACCCCATGGACCTGTCTCTTATACACATCTAGATGTGTATAAGAGACAGTATATATACATATGTCCATTCTTTTTTTAGATTATTTTCCCATATAGGTCATTATTTTAGTCTCTCCTAAAATAATAAAAGCTTTAATTTTTAATAAAAATAGATAATATATATAAAATACACATAACATGAAATTTACCATCTTGACCATTTTTAAGTGTTAGAAACTTTTTGATATAAATCAGTTTCAAGATTCTGAAATAGAATATAGAAAAAAAATTCATTTAAACAACTTTATGTATACAGGTTCATTATAAAACATTTTTTCAACTGTACTAATTTTTGAGCTGTCCAGCCTGGTATTTTATACTTGTGCTTAATAAATATTTGAATAAGTGAAGAAATTATAAAGTATTGTTTTTCTAGGATATCGGAGAAGGCAATGGCAGCCCACTCCAGTCCTCTTGCCTGGGAAATCCCATGGCGGAGAAGCCTGGTAGGCTGCATTCCATGGGGTCGCTGAGTCAGACACGACTGAGTGAGTTCACTCTCACTTTTCACTGTCATGCATTGGAGAAGGAAATGGCAGCCCAGTCCAGTGCTCTTGCCTGGAGAGTCCCAGGGACGGGGGAGCCTGGTGGGCTGCTGTCTCTGGGGTCGCACAGAGTCGGACACGACTGAGCGGCTCAGCAGCAGCAGCAGGGGATCTTTCAGTAAGTTTGGCACTCTCATTTCCGTAGGTGGCCGTCAGACCCAAGAGCAAAGAACTCAGAGAAATGTAATAAATGTACCTGGAGAAAAACGCACTGAAAATGGGGTAAGTAATAGTGAATTTTATTGAACAAGTTTATTTGCTTTTTATAGGTACTAATGAATTTTGGTTATAATTTAATTGTTACTATTTATTTCACCTGTGCTCAATCTTCACTGCTCTGTGCAGGCTCTCTCTGGTTGCAGTCGTCGGGGGCTGCTCTCTCGTTCCAGTGTGGAGGCTTCGCGTGGAGGTGGCTCTTCCCGTTGCAGAGCGCGGGCTCTGGGGCGCGCAGGCGCCAGTAGTTGGGAAATGTGGACTCTAGAACCAGGGCTCAAGAGTTGTGGCGCACAGGCTTAGCTGCTGCCCGGCTTGTGGACTCTTCTTGGACCGGGGATGGAAACAGTGTCCCCTGCATTGCAAGGCAGATTCTTAACCACTGGACAACCAGAGAAGCTGTATAATTTATTTTTAAATAATTATTTTTTGACTAGTACTAATGTAAAACAGTAAAACTACCAATTATTTACCAGCGAAACAAGTTTATTTGGGAACAGCAAAGAACTGTAATTCAGGACATGCAGCTATGGACAGCTACATGCAAGTCCTCTGCAACAAGAGGAAACACTTTTATAGAGGAGAAGGGGAGGTTGGGAGGGGCTGTTATCAACAAAAAGTCTTTTGGAGGAAACTGGGAGTTTGAAGTTTGGTGGCCTTTCCTTAGCTGCATTGTTGCCAGGCAAGGAGGAGGTGGTTCTTCCTTCTGCCGGTGGCCGTGAGTGGTGTTTCCTCCTCTGGGGACACACGGTACGCCTCTTCCTGTTGGGTTGGGACCTGCACTGGTGTCTAGAGCTGTGTGTGTGAGAGCGCCCCGCTGTGGCCTCTCAGCCCCATTTCCTTGGGTTTCCCTGTGTATTTTCACAGTGGAAGTTGTCATCTTTGTCGAGTATTTGACTCATCGCTATGAAGGTGTGAGCGGTCATGGTCTCGTCGTCCTCACGGTGCCCGTGCCCGGGATGGTCGCCAGCAGAGCAGTGCCCTCCAGTGCCCTTCACGTGCTGCTGCCGGGGCAGGTTCTGGAGCCGCAGCCGCGGGCCTCGGTCCCCTGGAGGCAGATGGGCTCATCTCCGGACTGAGAGGCGGGCGTGCAGACTTGCTTTGTGTCTTCAGTGTGGATGTCTTGATCCTTCCATCAGGTTTTAAAAGACAAGAGGGCTGACGGGCTGAAGTCGTCATAGGTGTCTCCGGGAGAGAGGACTTCCTTTGTCATCTGGTGTAGAGTTGGAGAAAAGGCCTCACATCGGTTATAGGGGAAGAAGTTTGTCCAAGCAGATGGATTCTTTGAAGAAATTTGTGTTGAAGGAGCAGAAATGCATGAATGACAATGAGTGAATGAGAGGAGAATGGAGACTGAGAGAGATTTCATCATGGTCTCTTCTGGAAATTCTCGTAGTAACTTTTTCAGATAGTTTTCAGGTTGAAGAATATTTCTTTTTCTGGCTCTGCCCTCACTGGCTGTGTTGCTGCGGCAGGTTACTGCCTAGCACAGTGCTTGGCACGGTCACACGGGTGAGAGACACGGGCCTGGAGTGCGGAGGGCCCATCTTCAGACACTGGCTTCAGAACTCTCTAACTAGCTGAATTTGAGCAAGTCACCTTGCCCCTCTACTTTCCAGCTTCATGTTACTGGCTTTCTTTTATCAATTACCATTGTGACTTTAAATGATATACTTATATCTCTGTTTCTTTGTATAGTCACCTTGAAACCATGTCTCTGGACCTCCCTTCTCGTAAGACGAAGCTCTCAGCACCCCTCCCCTTTTCTCCATCTCCCTCTCCCTCCTACCTTCTAGCTCTTTCAGCTGTACTTCTGTGTTGTCAGTGCTGATCATATTTGTGTACTTTTATCTCAGTATAATTGAAGACTTTTATACTTGGTTTATGCCAAAGCCTTTGACTGTGTGGATCACAATAAACCGTGGAAAATTCTGAAAGAGATGGGCATACTAGACCACCTGACTTGCCTCTTGAGAATCCTACATGCAGGTCAGGAAGCAACAGTTAGAACTGGACATGGAACAACAGACTGGTTCCAAATAGGAAAAGGAGTCCGTCAAGGCTGTATATTGTCATCCTGCTTATTTAACTTATATGCAGAGTACATCATGAGAAACACTGGGCTGGATGAAGCACAAGGTGGAATCAAGATTGCCAGGAGAAATATCAATAACCTCAGCTATGCAGATGACACCACCCTTATGGCAGAAAGTGAAGAAGAGCTAAAGAGCCTCTTGATGAAAGTGAAAGAGGACAATGAAAAAGTTGGCTTAAAGCTCAACATTCAGAAAACGAAGATCATGGCATCTGGTCCC
Source organism: Cephalophus harveyi (assembly GCA_006410635.1). Lineage (NCBI taxonomy): Eukaryota > Metazoa > Chordata > Mammalia > Artiodactyla > Bovidae > Cephalophus > Cephalophus harveyi. Next base: position 236,971 of record SJYT01035753.1, read on the forward strand.
ATCACTTCATGGGAAATAGATGGGGAAACAGTGTCAGACTTTATTTTTCTGGGCTCCAAAATCACTGCAAATGGTGATTGCAGCCATGAAATTAAAAGACACTCCTTGGAAAGTTATGACCAACCTAGACAGTATATTCAAAAGCAGAGACATTACTTTGCCAACAAAGGTCCGTCTAGTCAAGGCTATCAGAGAAGGCAATGGCACCCCACTCCAGTACTCTTGCCTGGAAAATCCCATGGACGGAGTAGCCTGGAGGGCTGCAGTCCATGGGGTCGCTGAGGGTTGGACACGACTGAGCGACTTCACTTTCACTTTTCACTTTCATGCATTGGAGAAGGAAATGGCAGCCCACTCCAGTGTTCTTGCCTGGAGAATCCCAGGGACGGGGGAGCCCAGTGGGCTGCCATCTATGGGGTCGCACAGAGTCGGACACGACTGAAGTGACTTAGCAGTAGCAGCAGTAGTCAAGGCTATGGTTTTTCCAGTAGTCATGTATGGATGTGAGAGTTGGACTGTGAAGAAGGCTGAGCACCAAAGAATTGATGCTTTTGAACTGTAGTGTTGGAGAAGACTCTTGAGAATCCCTTGAACTGCAAGGAGATCCAACCAGTCCATCCTAAAGGAGATCAGTCCTGGGTGTTCATTGGAAGGACTGATGTTGAAGCTGAAACTCCAATACTTTGGCCACCTGATGCGAAGAGCTGACTCATTTGAAAAGATCCTGATGCTGGGAAAGATTGAGGGCAGGAGGAGAAGGGGATGACAGAGGATGAGATGGTTGGATGGCATCACCAACTCGATGGACATGGGTTTGGGTGGACTCTGGGAGTTGGTGTTGGACAGGGAGGCCTGGCGTGCTATGGTTCATGGGGTCGCAGAGTCAGACATGACTGAGCAACTGAACTGAATATTTTGTTTATACACTAGTTATAAAGTTGAAAAGCATTTAATGGTGGTTTAGATTTTTCAAATGCTAACCACTGTAGGGCCAAGTGGTGTACTAGATTATATTTTCTTCTTTTGAGTGCCACTCAGGGAAAACTATTCCTCCTGTCAGGATTAAGGATTCTCCTTCCTTACCCTCCAGTTGCTAAAGATCATTCCACAAATCCTCTTCCTATTCCTGACTTCTGACTTGCTGGTGCACTCTGAGTCTGAAGCCTCTGTGGGGTTCTGGCAGGCGTATGTGCCTCAGAAAGTCTGAAGGAATAAAGGCCCAGGCCCCACAGGTAGGACTTCTGATTCAGTCAGGCTGGGATGGGCCTGGAAGACTCATATAAGACTGTTGCCCTGCCAGGTTTGGGAACCTCCAGAATGCATGTACCCACTGTCCAAAGCATTCAGAACTTACCTGTCCAACAGAATCTTGAAGATCCCTTTGTCTTCTAAGATTTCCTGTGGCCTGAACTTCAGGGGAAGTGAAATAAGAATATCAACTAGGCGGGGACTGTGTGTGTGTGTGTATAAACGGAAGGGACTCAGGAGGAACGGAGACCAGTAACAGTATGGTGAGTTTCGATGCAATGGGTCCTTGATCTTTCCAGGATGAGGTTGTTTATTGTTAACATGGAGATGATGTTTACATGTCAAGATCAACAAAACTGAAGCCTGAAACCAAATTAAAACTGTGTTTGCATCCTATATGCGAGCTTATAATTAGAGGAAGGTTGAGAGCTGTTGAGGAGGCGTGACTCTTGTGCTGGAAGCGTGACATCTAAGAGGTTATTGTGTTTATGGCACCCACATCTGCCTTTTAAGCCTAATAATATGTTACCTTTGTGAAGCACTTTATTGTCTACAAAGCACTTTTATGTGCATTTTTTAAAGTTAATAAGATGTTAAAAATATCCTTCTCCAAAAATGTTTTTGCTGTGTACCCTGGACCTAGCATAACAACACCTGAGCCTGTGTGCCCCATGACTGTGAGCGCCTGCTGAGGCAACTGTTCTCCCCGAAGTGCAGGTCACAAAGCCAGCTGCCTAGGAAATAAAGGCCCGGCCCCACTGGCAGAACGTTTCATTCCGTAAGCGTGAGGTGGGCCTGGAAGGCCCTCGGGGGACGCTGTTGCTCGGCCAGCCTGGGACCGTCCAGGTCATATGTGCACACTGCCATGAGCATCCGGAGCTCACTTGTCCAACAGAATTTTGAAGATCTGGTTTGACTTTATGGTATAAAGGCAAGTTCATTTATCCTTACTGTGTGTGCCTGTATCAGGGGGTCCCAGGACTACCCTCGGTGTCCACAGTTTGCTCGGAGGACTCACAGGACTCAGCATATGGCCGTAGTCATGGCTGTGGGGTCCCCCAGCCAGAGGATGCAGCGCAGGAGCCGCGACGGGAAGAGGCGGCGCGCGGGGGCGTGGCGTCTGGGGAAAGCTGCCCAGCTCCCAAGGGTCCCCTCCCGGCGGAGTCACGCGGGACGCGCTTTGTCCAAACCAACTGCTTGCTTGAAACTCGAGTCACAATATCACTTCTTATTCTGCAAAGAGTCGGATACCACTTAGCGACTGAGCAACAATGCAGCGCTTATTAGTGTGTTTTTGGACGAGTCATTATAGCAAAAGAAAGTTGTCTGGAAAACGGCGTCATTTTCTAGGAACTATGGTAGTGAGGAGTCGTTAACTGAGCAGATACTGTGTGCGGTGATGAATCCTTTTGTTTTCATAGACAAATTTGCGATCTTTGATAGTTTTGGGCACATACTGGAAAAATACATTTAGCACATGTTGGCAGAATGTTTTCATAGTACAATAAGTGGGATATAAAGCTAAGTCTTTACTAATATTTGAAAGACTAAATATCTATAAAAACATATAATTAGAGGCTTAAGATGGAAGACAAGTGTATTGCGTAATTGTCTACAATGGTTTGTGTTGAGAAGCCTTATTATATGTTTTTAATAAATGAATTATTGCAGCACCAATTTCAAAATTATATATAAAACAAATTGAGGAGATGAAAACACATTTGACTAAAGCCATGTTATCAACTGACTTGTGATCTAAAGCTTTTAACTATAATTATCAAGTGCATTGTAGTTAATATGTTAAAAAATCTAGTTCTGATAGCCTGTTTGTCAAGAATACTTAATTTTGTCAGCTTTCTTAGTTGTGATTCAACATAATTAGTACACATGAGACATTAGCCAATACGTCCCCCTTTACGCCTAACTTTTAGCAACTTGAGCTAGCTTAGTTACTGGAAACCTAGTTATAGTGCATTTGGGGTTGATAGCTTAATAACATTTTATGCTTACCTTTTTCATTCTTATAAAAATAAAATACCATTATATGAGATTCTTTCTTCACCAAGAGGTTAACATGTTATTTTAAAAAGAGGATAATTAAAATATAAACCCTGACACCACCAAATGTCAGCAAGGATGAGGTGAAGCTAGAACTTTGTATATTGCTGGGAGAGTGTAAAATGATGCTTCACTTTGGAGAACAGTTTGTCAGTTTGTGTAAGTGAAACGAGCACTTAACCACACAACGCTCAGTCCCCAGCTTCACTTCTTGACATCAGTTACCCAAGAGAAGCCAGAACATTTGTCCACATAAATACTGGTGCATGAATGTTCAAGATGGCTTTATTCCTCATAGCTCAGGAGTGGAAACAACCTGAATGCTCATCAGCAGATGAGCGGGAAAAGAAAACTGTTTATACAAGTGAGTACTACTTGCAGCAGAAAGGAACGGATTCCTGGTGCAGGTAACAGCATGGATGGATCTCTAAATGCTGGAGCAAAGGAAAGAAGCCAGACTCCAGGAAGTGACCCTGTCTACGGAACTTCTTGAGCACACAGGACTTGGAGATTGTGGCTCAACCACCCCCATCCCCACGGGTGGCATAGAATTGACTGGGAAGCTCAGTGGGGAGCTTTCTGGGATGATGGAAGCATTGTGTTGACTGGGGTGGTGGTTAAACTGTGGTGTGCAGTGGTCAGCTAATGCAGCAGCATACTTCAGATGGGGTGCTTATGGTCTGTAAATTATGCCTCAGTTAAATGTGAAAACTTTCACTGTGTGTTTAATATACTAGCCTGTCATTTCATTTTGTTAACTTACTACTGTTATGTATGTTTTTGAAGTTTTCTATCAGAAATGGGTTAGAATATATGCTTATCAATTTTTTAAAGTTGCTGATCTTAAATTTAGGAACATAAAAATTAGAAAATCATGGGATTTTTATTAACAGTGTTATGGAATTTTATATATATATATATTAACAGCACATTTTATAGTATCTACGAAGTTTCTAGGGGTCAAGAAGTCAGGGCTTGGCTAGATGACTTGGATTCAGGGTCTCTTGCGACACTGCAGTCAAAGTGTTGGCCAGGATCACAGTCATCCAGAGCTTGACTGGGCTGGAGGATCTGTTTTCAAGCCCATGAGTTAATATTTTTCCGCGGAATTTCTGTAAAGTCAGGAACAGTAATGTAAAGAGGGCTCGGCTTCTCATTTGGCTTCATCGCTTTGGGGTAGGAGGCTTTAAGAGGCGCTTAGTGTTCTTGCCTGGAGAATCCCAGGGACGGGGGAGCCTGGTGGGCTGCCGTCTATGGGGTCGCGCAGAATCGGCCACGACTGAAGCGCCTTAGCCTGGTGTTCTCAGACCTGCAGGTCTCAGTGGACCAGGGTAGCTGACTGTGGTCCTGCTTTTCTGAGCTGCTCGCAGGCTTTCCTCAAGATGGAGCCGGCCGCACAGTGCACTTTCCCCAGCAGTGCACGATGACGTGCGAGTCCTCACCGCTGCGCTGGGAGAATGCTCGTTTTATTTCACAGTGAGAATATCAGAATAGAGAACTGAGCTCAGGTTCCATTCCTCATGGTTGAACTTGATGGGTAACCTAATTTCTTCCCATGTGAGACTCTTATCTCATTCGGCAGGAGAGAGGCTCACTCGTTGGAGACAGGGAGCAATTGCATTTTACTTTTTTATTGCTTACAGTGTCTGGAATTATATCTGGCATATCAAGGGTAAATGACTTACCATGATATCAAACATGTATAATGCTCAAACAAAAAAATAACTCCAGTTCTCCTGACCCCTACACCCTGTCAAGGCTGGGGAGCTGAGTCCTTTCCACGGGCCTGCTGAGCTGTCCCGAGAGAACTTTCCCACTCATTTTACTGGTCGTGGAAGTGACTTGTCCCGTCTGTAACCTGGAGTTGAACTCATCAGATAACTACCATAATGAGGGACCTCAAAGTGCCCAAGGGAGCCGGATTTGATTTCTTCTTATTAGATGCAATGAAAAGAAATAAGTGAGGAATTAGGTCATAGGTTTGTCTGAATAAATTGAGTTCATATGGAGAATTTAAAATTATTCCTCTGGGGTTTAGTTTGCATGGAGAGAATACATGCTGCTAGGCCTGTCATAAAAGGATCAAATTTGCATCAGAGGTTTTTGTTTTCTTTAAAAAAAAAAACCCTGAAAAGATGCTTCTGCTAAATTTTCACATTGAACAAATTAGGGAATATGTACTAAAGTATAAAATGTTGCCTATCTGTTTATGGTGGCTTGTGTTTTTATAACCCATTTAAAATAAAATTAAGTTACACAGGTGTGTTCACTTTGAAATAATTCACTGAGCTGAACACAGATTATCTACATCAATAAAATTTCTATTCAACTTCAGATTGAGAGCTTTATGTTGGGCTAGCCCATGTGACATATAGATGGTTTGAAAGTGAAGTGGCTCAGTCCTGTCCGACTCTTTGTGACCCCATGGACTGTAGCCTACCAGGCTCCTCCATCCATGGCATTTTCCAGGCAAGAGAACTGGAGTGGGATACCATTTCCTTTTCCAGAGGATCTTCCTGACCCAGGGATTGAATCTGGGTCTCCCGCATTGTAGGCAGACGCTTTACCATCTGAGCCACCAGGGAAAATTTCTATTAAAGTACAATATATGTTAGTATATACCTAAGATATAATATCTGAATTACTTATGTCAATAGAATATATCTTAGTTTCATAATTAGAGATACACGTAACATAACACAGACAAAGAGCTCTGTCTTGTTCACAAGTGTAAATATCAATACGCAACTGTTCAGTTTCTCCTCTGTCTTCTTTTCATTGTTATTTTAAGCCCTTGGTGGGGAGGGGAGACCAAAGAGCTAAGTTTTTGGTTTTTTTCTTCAAGTTGTAAAATTATGAAATTAATGTAAATTGAAAGATTTGTTACAGGAAGTTCATTTTTCTCTAGTCGAAAATATGTTTCTGAAAGTTTCAAAAATACCTTGTGTTGAACTTCCCTGATTAAGAATCCACCTGCCAGTGCAGGGGACATGGGTTCAGTCCCTTGTTGGGGAAGCTTCCACATGTCATGGGACAAACTAGACTCACAAGTCGCAGCTACTGCGGCCCGCGCGCCTGGAGCCCGTGCTCTGCAGCAGGAGAAGCCGCTGCCCGGGACGCCCGCGCATCGCGGCTGACGGTGGCCCCTGCGCGCCGGGCTAGAGAGAGTGTGCGCAGCGACCAGGCCCGGGCGCCGCCAGAAATGAATGAGGGGTTTAGAAACTTCTTGCTGTGGTGATTGCAAACATCTCAGTAGATGGAAATTAGAACACTTTCTTAATATTAAAGCAGAAATTTGAGTGCATTGTGATAGTCGGGGCATTTTTATAGAATGAACAAGTCTCAAATGAAGTTTCTGTAACTCAGCAGTTTACAGAATCTGGTTTAGAAAAGGAGCTTGCTCCACATTGCTTTCTCAGGACTTTGGATAAACAGAATGGGGGCTCCAGTTAGTTAAATCCTGATTCCACTTTCTAACAGTCCAAAGTGGGCTTACCACCATATGATTGATTTGGGGAGGACAGGAGTTGGAGGAACAGGGCTTGGTACCCTTGTGAAAAGTTACAAGAGGCCCAGAGTACGCAAGAGCCCAGAGATGGACCGTGGAGCTCCAGGGAGGGGCTGTGCACCTGTGTAGCGTGAGCCATGGGGCTGGAGAAGGGCGGGGGAAGACAGGCGTGGCTGGAATCGGAGCTCTGGCCCTCTGCCAGCTCTGTGTCCTTAGCCATATCCCTCTGCCTTTCCCCAGGGATTCCTCTGCAGTGTGGGCTCATCTGCCTGCACAGGTTTGTTGTGCAGATTGTGTGATACAGTGCACGTCGCACGTCCAGTCTAGAAGGGGGTGCTGTGGGAGATGGTCGGGAACAGACCTCTGCATCCTTCTCTGTCCATGCAACTGACCTGGGCACATTATTTGAACTTCTCTCATCTGTAGAATGGAGCTGTAATGATCTCTGCCTGAGAGTGTCATTTTAAGGCTTAAATGAGTTCGTAAGTGGAACGTAATTACTTTAGAGCAAGGTTCATGACAGAAGAACTGTACAAAAAAGGTCTTCACGACCCAGGTAATCACGATGGTGTGATCACTCACCTAGAGCCAGACATCCTGGAATGTGAATTCAAGTGGGCCTTAGAAAGCATCACTATGAACAAAGCTAGTGGAGGTGATGGAATACCAGTTGAGCTATTTCAAATCCTGAAAGATGATGCTGTGAAAGTGCTGCACTCTATATGCCAGCAAATTTGGAAAGCTCAGCAGTGGGCACCGGACTGGAAAAGGTCAGTTTTCATTCCAATCCCAAAGAAAGGCAATGCCAAAGAATGCTCAAACTACCGCACAATTGCACTCATCTCACACGCTAGTAAAGTAATGCTCAAAATTCTCCAAGCCAGGCTTCACCAATATGTGAACTGTGAACTTCCAGATGTTCAAGCTGGTTTTAGAAAAGGCAGAGGAACCAGAGATCAAATTGCCAACATCCACTGGATCATGGAAAAAGCAAGAAAGTTCCAGAAAAACATATATTTCTGCTTTGTTGACTATGCCAAAGCCTTTGACTGTGTGGATCACAATAAACTGTGGAAAATTCTGAAAGAGATGGGCATACCAGACCACCTAACCTGCCTCTTGAGAAATCTACATGCAGGTCAGGAAGCAACAGTTAGAACTGGACATGGAACAACACACTGGTTCCAAATAGGAAAAGGAGTACATCAAGGCTGTATATTGTCACCCTGCTTATTTAACTTCTATGCAGAGTACATCACGAGAAACACTGGGCTGGAAGAAGGACAAGCTGGAATCAAGATTGCCGGGAGAAATATCAATAACCTCAGCTATGCAGATGACACCACCCTTATGGCAGAAAGTGAAGAGGAACTAAAAAGCCTCTTGATGAAAGTGAAAGAGGAGGGTGAAAAAGCTGGCTTAAAGCTCAATGTTCAGAAACAAAGATCGTGGCATCTGGTCCCATCACTTCATGGGAAATAGATGGGGAAACAGTGGAAACAGTGGCTGACTTTATTTTGGGGGGGCTCCAAAATCACTGCAGATGGTGACTGCAGCCATGAAATTAAAAAACGCTTACTCCTTGAAAGGAAAGTTATGACCGACCTAGATAGCATATTCAAAAGCAGAGACATTACTTTGCCAGCAAAGATCTGTCTAGTCAAGGCTATGGTTTTTCCAGTAGTCATGTATGGATGTGAGAGTTGGACTGTGAAGAAAGCTGAGCACCAAAAAATTGATGCTTTTGAACTGTGGTGTTGGGAGAAGACTCTTGAAAGTCCCATGGACTGCAAGGAGATCCAACTAGTCCATTCTGAAGGAGACCAGTCCTGGGTGTTCTTTGGAAGGAATGATGGTAAAGGTGAAACTCCCGTACTTTGGCCACCTCATGCAAAGAGTTGACTCATTGGAAAAGACTCTGATGCTGGGAGAGATTGGGGGCAGGAGGAGATGGGGACAACAGAGGAAGAGATGGCTGGATGGCATCACCAACTTGATGGACGTGAGTTTGAGTGAACTCCGGGAGTTGGTGATGGACAAGGAGACCTGGCTTGCTGCAATTTGTGGGGTCACAAAGAGTCGGACACGACTGAGCGACTGAACTGAACTGAACTGGTTCATGATGAGCACAAAAAAATGCATCCTGTCATTAACAGGATGGGGACATGCTTTCAGATTCCATCAGTTGCCAGTCCTGCGGATGTGGATAATGCTTTGTCGATCGTGGGTCAGTCTTTGGTGTACGCCATACCGATGGTGTTTTAATGAGGTATTTATATTTCAGGACCTTTGATGCATTTCAGCTTCTCGAGACCTGGTGGCAGTGAAATGACATTTGCCTTTAGGTGTCACCTGCACATTTATGTTTTAGTTTGTGTACTCTTAAACATTTGGCATCCCCATTTACTCAAATTTAATAGAAGCAGTCAACAATGAGGAGAGGTTCTTAGGAGAAAGTAAACTAACTTATGTTCCTCTAACTTCTAGGGAACCTATTTAAAAATCTCGATGTGTGTGCATTGTGACATTAGAGAAGAATGATGACGCAGACAAGCATCCATTCCAGTCTGAGCGTGTTTTGTTCTCTATAGGTTGGGAATCCACGTGTTGAACTTACCCTCTCAGAACTGCAAGATATGGCAGCTCGGCAGCAACAGCAGATTGAAAACCAGCAGCAGATGTTGGTGGCCAAGGTACGTTACTACGCAGCGGGGAATGGTCAGCGAGAGTGTTCTCCCGCATTATTTTAGATTCCATGGCTGGTCTGTGTAAGTAGAAGAACTGTGCTGCCACAGTGGCAAACAGGGTCCTTACTCGTGGTCTCTCCTGTGATAAGAGGTGCTCACTGTGGCTTCTTGACCCTGGGGGGCATCGGGCAAGAGCATCTGACCCTTGACTTGCACACTCAGACCCCAGGACAGGAAGCAGTTGAACTTAACCCAATTGTAGATAAAATTAGGAAAGAAAAGATGCTCTCCATCATCCCCTTCTTTTTCCTCTGGGTGTGCTCTCAGCCGGCGTGGTTGGCATTAGTGTTCTAGAGGAAGCCAGGGATCTGTGATAAGATGCTAGTCATGGGCCCCGAAGACAGTGGCTTCCCCGTGCCCCAGCCCGCAAGGACTCTGTCTGGGGCATGGTGGGCACTCACTGTGAACACTGAGGGCTCGATTTGTCACTGAAACTCTGACACAGGATTTGAAACTATTGCCCACCCTTAGTGAAGCCAAAGAAACCAAAATGGAAATGTTGGAGTTTGGAAAAGAGCTTTATTGCAGGGCCGGGCAAGGAGAACATTGGCTCATGCGCAAAAAATCCAAACTCATTGATGGTTCTCAGGAATGTATTTTTTTGAATAGGCAAAATTTGGGGTGAAGACTGCAGTGTGTGACTGTCTTCTGATAGGCTGGTGGTGAGATAACAGGCTAGTGTCCAGGGGTCTTGTGCTCAGCCTGGAGTTACCAGCCTCCACCCCGTGGGGCCTAAATTTCTGCAGGGGAGCTCAAGATACATTGTGAAGTGTATCCCCGGGGGATCGGGGAGGCTGGCGGAGGGGCCAGGACCCTGTTTCCTGACAGCTCCTGCTTTGTTTCTGCATTCCCTCACTGCCCTGGTTACTGACTGTTTGAGTCTGCCTTTTGGACTCAGGGAAGGTGTAAGAGTCTGAAGCCCCTTTCCTGTAAACCAGAAGGGGGACACAGAAGGGCTTTTGTACCCAGGATGGCCCCACACTGATAGCTTGGTTTCACAACTGTTCTGAATAATGGTTTAGTCATGGACTAGAACATCAGACCTACCTCCCATGCCTGCTGAGAAGGATTCCTGGTGCAGTGATCTGAAATGTCCTGACACCGCTACACAGAGAGCATGCAGACACCACTGCCCAAGTTCTCACCGATTTCTCTGTAGAGAGATCTTAGTAACCAAATGTCCAATTCAACTTATTTCATTTATTGAATGACCATGTGCCTGTCCACATTCATGTTAATAACAGTTTAAGTTGGACTTGTTTTTGAAAGTAGTCTTGCAAAGTTTATTGGATTTTTTAATAATATAAGGATAAAGAACAATTAAAAGCTGAGTAAACTGGAAGATATATTCATTCCATTAATAATGTTTCTAAGATGAAATGTACATAGTATTATGTCATCATAAGCTTTTCTAATTCTGCTTTTCTTTTTCTCTCCAAATATTGATTCAGGGATACTGCTATTGAAAGGAATCTTTGATATTTTCAGCATTAACTCAAGTTCGTGCGGGTTATTCCATATTTAAGCTCATATTCCCTTCCTTAGGTTGCACATGCCGTGCCTGCACAGTCACATTTAAACCTCTCCTTAGGCATGTTCGTGCATACGGATGGTATGCATACCACAGGCAGTGCTGTTGTCCTGCCGGAGTGCCTTCCCACGAGCGGGTGGACAGCTGTGGCCGAGCATCACAGGTGCTTGTCCTGTCGGACTGTCCTGTTCTTGTTTGATGAGAAAATGTTTGATTCCTTTTGAAGAAGCTAATCCTAAAGAAAACAAGCACTTCCTCCAGTGTCCCTGCCACTTAGCAGATTAGAGGTTCATCTCCTTACTAATCACCTTCTCTCTTTTCGGTATAAAATCTGCTGCTCAGTGCCATTTCCTTTAGGAGGTTAAACAAGGGACCCATGGAAGCTGCTTTGTAGGCGTGGGAAACCTGTACCAACAGCAGGAAGCTTGGGCTGCTGGGCTTAACACACAGGATGGCAGTGAGGGGGTGTCCAGCATTTCTCTAATATTCATTTCTCTAATACTCATCTCTAATATTCAGGCTTCATGAGATCCTGTGGATTCCGCTTAAACTGCTTTTAGTGTGCAGAAGTGGCTGTGCATTTCGATTTTCACAGCTAGCTGCTCTCCTCTCTCGACAGGAACAGCGTTTGCATTTTCTGAAGCAACAGGAGCGCCGCCAGCAGCCGTCTGTTTCTGAAAATGAGAAGCTTCAGAAGCTGAAGGAGCGCGTTGAAGCCCAGGAAAACAAGCTGAAGAAGATCCGCGCCATGAGAGGACAAGTCGACTACAGCAAAATCATGAACGGCAACCTGTGTACGTGCCGCGCCCCGGGGCGCCCACGCTCACGCGGCGCAGGCCCAGTGAGGCGGGCTGGCTGCCAGCTGCCTCAGCCACAAGCTGGTGCCGGGGCCCGCTGTAGGGGAGCACTGGGGCTCTGCTCTGCCATCTGCAGCTGCCGGGATGCGTGGTGAGACGAGGGGGTCTCAGAAGACCTTCTGCAGCCTTAGCAGTGTATTAGGGAGACCCTTCTGTTAGCTCGCTTGCAGCCACCCTTTGGGTTAAGACTCGGGCCCTCTTAAGACTCAACTCACGAGGGAGGTTCTCTTTTAACCGAACAGCCAGTTTTATCTGTATTAAGCTAGAGCACACAAGTGCTTGCTGTGTGTGTGTGTGGATTGTCACCTCACTATGCAGTTCAGTTAGTGCCCATTTAGCAGGAGCAGTGTTAGTCACTCAGTCGTGTTGGACACTTTGCGACTCCATGGGATTCTCCAGGCGAGAATACTGGAGTGGGTAGCAATTCCCTTCTCCAGGGGGATCTTCCCAACCCAGGAACTGAACCTGGGTCCCCTGCATTGTAGGCAGATTCTTTACCATCTGAGCTACCAGGAAAGCCTGGTGCCTGCTTTATGCTACAGTAATAAGCAAGTTAGAGCTGGGTGGTCCTGCCCTCTCAGAGTGGTATCCTTGGTGCACTGAGCTTCCCAAGTAGCTTGGCCAAGGTAGCTTTGGGACAATTGCCCTAATTTAAAGACATTCAGGTTTTTAAACATTCCCTGGTGGTCCAGTGGCTGAGACTCCTCGCTCCCAATGCAGGAAGCCTGGGTTCAAGCCCTAGTCAGAGGACTAGATCCCACACGCCATAGTTAAGACCCAGCACAGCCAGTGAAATAGGCAGTTTCTCCAAAATTAAAAGATTCAATAACTCGTGCACACAACTGTCTTCTGAGTAGCCGCGTGCTCCAAAGGCTTGTTGAGATATGCTTTGGATTATGCACCTTGCAATTTTCTCTCCAAGGATGATTCCAGAGTTGAGTTAAAGGTATAGAAATTAAGAAATGTCACCCAAAAAAGAGCAAAATACCATGAAAAAACTCAGTCAACTAATTATGTTTTTTTCTTTACTGATGGAAATTACAGCTGCTGAAATAGAAAGGTTCAGTGCCATGTTCCAGGAAAAGAAGCAGGAGGTACAGACTGCGATTTTAAGAGTTGATCAACTCAGTCAACAATTGGAAGATTTAAAGAAGGGAAAACTGAACGGGTTCCAGCCTTACAATGGCAAGCTGGCAGGACCGGCAGCAGTGGAGCTGAAAAGACTGTACCAGGAGCTTCAGGTGACTCCCCGGGGTTTGAGGAATGATTCTGTTAAAACTTCCTTATTTTGGGCGTCCTTCTGGTGTAGGCTGTAAACCTCAGAAACTGAAAATGAATGAATTCTAATTTAATAGTAGGCACCAAACGTATTCAGTACAAAAGAATGTTTTGAACAGCTTTGATCTATAATTCATATAGTTTATGATGCACCCATTTAAAGTTTACAAGTAAGTGGTTTTCAGTATCTTCACAGAGTTCTGTATCCACCACCACAGTCGATTTTAGAGTATCTTCACCACTTGCAAAAGAAACCCCACGCCTCTTCGCCTTCACCCCACAACTTCCTACCCCTCTAGCCTTAAGCAACCATGATTCCACTTTCCGTCTCTGTGGATTTGCCTGTTCTGGAAATTTCGTATGAATGGAATCATGCAGTTGTAATTCTTTGTGAGCGACTTCTTTCACTTAGTGTGTTTTTAGTACAGAAATTTGATATGAATTTAATTGGCAATATAATGAACTGGTAAAGAACTAAGCTTCGGATAATACCTAAGGCCTTCGTGTAAACCGTATTTTGACAAGATAGATGCCTATTGTTAAATCCTTGTGTTTGTCAGCTTGGGCTGCCTTAAAACTGCAGACAGTCCTGTCTCCCATTTCTGGAGGCTGGAAGCCCCAGAGCAGAGAGCTGGTAGACTCTGCTCACGGGGGGTGGGGGTGGGGGGCTGTCT
>SJYT01035753.1:250975-280160 GCA_006410635.1 Cephalophus harveyi
GGGGGTGGGGGGTCCCAGGGGTCCCCTGCGTCTCCTGTGTCCCCTGCTGGCCGCCTTCTTGCTGTGTCCTCGCCCGCTCTGCCTTCTCTCCCTCCTCCTACAACCGCAGCACGAAGGCCTCAGCCTCCTGACTGGTCAGTCGCGCGGGGCCAGGGTGGCTCTCGGGAGGACGGCTGTCAGTGGCCCTCGGGAGGCGGGCCGCAGGTGGTTTGCCAAGCCAGAAGCAAGCTTTGTGCTTCTGTTAGCACTTGCTAGAAAAAGGACTCTATCACTTTACGAAACGAGGATTTTCAGTGACAGGGAGTAAGCTGGCCGATGGCTGCCCTTAAGCTCTGTAATGTAAATGTTACAACATCAAAATGGCATGGAATACAGTGTTACAGGAATTCATTACTTTTCCTGTTTTTAAGCAATTGTTAAGAATTCTTTTGGTGAAATGTGATGAGTGTGTTGTATTTATTTACATGCATTTCCAGCTCTTTGACTGCAGTCAGACTTAAAAAGCACACGTCGCCTCCTGTCTGGTGCCGACGTGTGTGTGAGGGCACCTGTGTGCGTCTGAAAGAGTTTGACACGGCCGCGCGCATTCACCTCCCATGCACAGTGCACTGTGATGCTTTCTGTTCTCTATTTCATGTTTTTAAAGTTCTGGCTAACCCATTAAAATAACATAAAAGGGACTTCCTTGGTGGTCCAGTGGCTGAGACTCCAAGCTCCCAGTGCAGAGGGCCTGGGTTCGGTCCCTGGTTAGGGAACTAGATCCCACATGCCACAATTAGAGTTTGTGTGCAGCAACTTTTAAAAAATGATACAAGAACATTCAGTTTGGTGTTCGGAGTGTCCATGGGTCTCCTGCATGGGGCAGAACCAGACGCCTCTCCCCAGGTCCCTTGGCGTGTCCAGGATGGGCCTCCCATCCCAGTTCCCCAGGACCACAGGCTTCTTTCCCACTGTCATTTCAGGCACTAGTCCTCTGCACACTCTGAAGACACATTTGCAGGTATCTGCTCTTTTCTTGCTCCATAAGAAGTATGTTCCGGCTTCATCCATGCTGTCCCTGTAAAATATTTAGCACCTGGGATGATGCCTGTATGTCAATACATATAAGAACCAAATGTTGCTTTTTTTCTTCTTCTTTTTTTAATCCCCCTAACAATGAGAATTTGACCTTTTAATGAATACAAATCATAAGCATTGTACTTTCTGTTCTACAGATTCGTAACCAGCTCAACCAGGAACAGAATTCAAAGCTGCAGCAGCAGAAGGAACTCTTGAATAAGCGCAACATGGAGGTGGCCATGATGGACAAGCGGATCAATGAACTGCGTGAACGTCTTTACGGGAAGAAAATTCAGGCATGTGAAAAAGAAAATATTTCCGTGAGATAAAACACTGAAAATGGTTCGTCCTCAGAGTGTACATCTTTGCTGTAAGGCCATCCTGCTGCCCACCACTGCCATAGCTGATAGAACATGAATTGGCCATAAACCATAAAAAATGACAGTAGAAGTAAGTTCTCGTTCCCAAAGACACAGTTGTTTCCTGGAGTGGGGGATCAAGCCAACCCGTCTGCGCCCCAGACTGCTGTTGCTCACCGTGCCCCCTCCCCAGGCGGCTCTGTCTCCCTCCACCGGGGAGCCCTGGGCCCTGGAGTCACGGTTCAGGCTGTGCGCGGAGAGCCCTTGACCTTGTGTGCCTGATGCGCTTACTGTGAGCTGAGGGCTGCTGCAAGGCCTCTTAGGGTGGCCCGTGTGGAAGGCTTGTAAGCTCTTGAGCAAACTGCTGTGTAAGGGGTTAGTGCTTTTTAAAACTCTTTATTTAGCATTTTGACTTTCAAAGGTAATGAATACTCACTGGAAGAAAGTTAAAACAGTATGTGCCAAGTCGCTTCAGTCGTGTCGGACTCTCTACAGCCCTGTGGACTATAGCCCACCAGGCTCATCTGTCCATGGGATTCTCCAGGCAGGAATACCGCAGTGGGTTGCCGTGCCCTCCTCCAGGGAATCCTCCCAACCCAGGGGGCAAGCCTGTGTCTCTCATGTCTCCTGCATTGGCAGGTGGGTTCTTCACCACCGGCGCCACCTGGGAAGCCCCCTGAACAGAACAGAAATGCTTAGGGAGACTTGGACAGCCTGCCGGTCTCCTCATTCTCCAGGGATGATACTTGTTAGTGGTGCCAGTCTTTTGCTTAATATAGACAGAAAAGTATTCAATGTTTAATTGAAAATGGAATTGTAGGAATTATAGCTCAGTTGGTAAAGAATCGCCTGCAATGCAGGAGACCCTGGTTCGATTCCTGGGTTGGGAGGATCAGCTGGAGAAGAGAAAGGCTACCCACTCCAGTATTCTTGGGCTTCCCTTGTGGCTCAGCTGGTAAAGAATCCGCCTGCAATGCAGGAAACCTGGGTTTGATCCCTGGGTCAGGAAGATCCTCTGGAGAAGGCAAAGGCTACCTACTCCAGTATTCTGGCCTGGAGAGTTCCATCCATGGAATCGCAGAGTTGGACACGACTGAGCCACTTTCACTTTCATCATTCACACTGCTCTGTGGCTAGTCTTTCTCTGCTTAACTGTAACGGGGGTGTATTTCAGTCAGCACCTCCCCCTTGGGTGCCCTCGGGCGGCTCTCTGTATCCCGGGGGTCGTGTTCCCGTCCCAGCTGTGTTGTCAGTAGAGCTCCCGAGTCTCGATGTTGCTCCCAGCCCTTCATGAGTGTCAGTATCACAGGGAACGTGCGGGGCGAGGGGCACTGCTGTGCGGGGCGTCTGGCTGGCCCCATGTTCCCCCAGCGGTGCTGCGGGCTCCGGGGGAGCAGGGCCTCAGTGCAGAGCTGACCGGCCCCGCCCCTCAGCTGTGGCAGCGCGTGCTGCTCTGGCAGTGGACCAGCATCCTCGGGGCAGCTCAGGAGGCGAGGGCTGGGCGTCAGCGGCTCCCCTGGTGGGGTGGGGGAGGCAGCCCAGAGGAGGACAGGTGCCAGGGGCCTCAGCTCAGTGTTCTCAGTTGCAGAGGCTCTTGGCTACAAATCTGCACTGTTTTCTTTTAACCAGGGTGCCTAGAGGTCAGTGGTTCTCTGTGTAACACCCTGATTTCAGATAATGGTTCCCTTTTCTCCCAGAGATCATGGGAGAGGAGGCGTGCCCTTGCTCCACACTTGCTTACGTTTCAGTCTTAGTGATGGTGGGTCAGTCCTCTGTGCAGCCTGTGTGGAGATCGATCAGTCAGTCACTTCATTATAAGGAGTGGTTGATGCGGGTGTGGAGGCTGGCACACCCCAGCTCTGCGCAGCTGGCCTACGGCCTGAAGAACCCAGGGAGTTGCTGGTGTTGCAGCCTGGGTCTGAGGCTGTCTGTCTACAAAACTCCCTCTGCATCCAAGGGCCTCAGTCTTTTCCTCTAGGGCCTTCAACTGATGGGGCATCCCGGCCACATTATGGAGGGCAGTCTGCTTTACTCACAGTCTGTTGATTTATATGTTAAAAATACCACCACAGCCACACCACGTTGATGGGTAAAATTAACCATCCCAAATGGCTATACAGACATTACTGCTTATTGAACCTGATACATCAGGGCATCTCCCTGAAGAGGCTGGTGCTCCTGCAGAGATGTGTCTCCAACCCAGAGGTTTTTGGCACCTTTGAGCAGCTGTCAAAATCATGGACCCTGGGACTTCCCTGGTGGTCCAGTGGTTAGGACTCCACACTCTCAGTGCAGGGGGCTGGGTCCGATCCCTGGTCAGGGAACTAGATCCCGCATGCTACAAGTAAAGACCCACACGCAGCAATGAAAATAAATAATACGTTTTTTTTCTAAGTCATGGACTGTTTCTCCAGAGTGACCAATGTTCATGCATGCAGACTTTTGCAAACAGTTGGAGGAAAGGCATGGATGCTCACCTCTAGCCTGTCTGGGGAACTCTGAGGGTCCGTGCCTCCCGTCAGATCTTTGGTTTGCACGCTTTTGTGGTGGGGCAGTGTCACGGGACCAGTGTCCTTGCTGAGAAGGGCAGAACTGCCTTCAGGGAACTGCTCAGAGTCTTGCCCGTCCAGACCCTGCCACTGTGTCCTGTGTGCTCCGTCAGTCCTCGTGACAGCCCTTCCCCCAGCTTTTCAGACGGGGCTGCAGAGGCTCAGAAACGTTCAGTCACTTGCCATGGCCACACAGTGACTAAGTGGGAGAGGCCAGGCCCAGAAGCCAGGCCCAGAGCTCAGGCTTTGATGATGCCTCTCTGCGCGCCCAGGTGAGGGGGTCCCCAGGGGCTGCTCTGTCTCCGCTCAGCTCCTGGTCTTTACCGCTCTCACCCAGGTCGGTGTTATCGGGGCATCACCTATACAGGACTGGGCCAGGGCCCTTTCTGGAGGTCTCACACTTTCTAGGCACTGGGCTCCCAGGCTGGTGGAGCTTCCTACGTGTGGCTCGGGTCTGAGCCATCCGTCATACTAGGCTGACAGTCCTCCTGACTCTTCCTCTCTGTGTTGCAGCTGAGCCGCGTGAATGGCACGTCGTCGCCTCAGTCGCCCTTGAGTGCACCCGGAAGGGTGGCGGCGGTGGGGCCGTACATCCAGGTACCCAGCACCGGCAGCTGCCCTGTGCCCGGAGACCCGGCGAAGCCCCAGTCCCTCACCGGCGCTTCGAGTGCTGTCCACGGAAGGTCCAAATCCGGTGAGTGGCCCTGGCCCTCTTCCAGGGAGAGCAGGGGGGCAGGGAGGAGAACCAGGGCGGCAGAGGCCTCAGAAGGGCCCCACCTTGCACTCCAGCCCCGGTGAAGTGTCCCCTGAGGCACGTCGTCGTCTCAGGCAGCTTTCAGGGAGCTGTGTGCCACCACGGTAACGACGATCCTGAGACCGGAGCGGGCCCTTTTTTGGACTCAGCATCCTTACTCTGGTTTCTGAAAACACAGCTTAGTTAAGACCTGGGTCTCTCCCACTGCAGGGTTTCTTTCCCTTGAGGGCACTCGGTGGCCAGCAGGGCGCCTGCCTGCAGCGGGGCTGCTGCTCGTCCTCCTGACCCAGCTGCCTCCCCAGGGGCAGAGCCCTGTGGCTGAGGGGTCCCCAGGCTCGGGGCCGTGGGCCGGGACTTCCTGTCAGATCAGTGGTGGCATGAGGCTAGAAACAGGTGCACAATCAGCGTAACGCGCTTGAATCATCTCGAAACCGCCCCTCGGCTCCTGGTCCATGGAAATATTGTCTTCCACACACCGGTCCCTGGTGCCGCCAAGGTTGCGGATCACTGCTGCAGCTGCTCTGCCTTCCCCACCAGCACGGGCTCCGTCCATCAAAAAGTCCACAAACCGTCCCTTTGGCGCTCAGCACCCTGAGTTGGCGGTATGACCAGACTCAGGCCTCGGGCTCCGTGCGGTGCATAACTTCCCCGAGGACACGGGGTCCCTGCAGCGCCCCGGCTTTCCAGCCAAGCACAGCCTTGGTCTCCATGCAGAGGCCACACTCCTTTCTCAGAGGAAGACAGCACATTCAGAGTGCCGCGTTTGACCCTGATGCATCCGGTAGGGAGACGTCACGGCAGGGGCCGCCCGTCACGGGGGTCACGGAGGGCAGGTGCAGCTGCCGCTCGCCACTCGCCACCGCAGGACCGCCGGCGGGCCGGGCCTCCATCCTGGGGCTTCACGGGTGGCGGTCGGTTTGCCTGTGCACTGCTGGTCGCTTGCCTGGCACCTGGTCTGAGTGGCCGTGCCGCTGGAGGGCCTGGGGCTCGCCCTGACCCCGGCGGGATGAGGCGGCCCCAGCCTTCCTGGGCCACACGCCCTGGCACAGGTCCCTTCGTGGCCGTGTCTCAGAAGCCACATGGCACACGTAATCTGCATGAAACTTGAGTTGCAGCTTTTATTGATAAGCTGTTGATTATTGTTTGACCCACCCGATGGTGTGAGTAGATGATCACCGGGTCTGATGGCAGGTAATCAGCACAGCCAGGTCCTGCTCAGTTTAGACGTTGCCAGCCCGCCCGAGCTGCTGGTGGCTCGCATTTCCCTCCTCTTCATGGGCATCTGCTGGTCTCCCTGGCCAGAGCCACCAGGAGGAGCCCCCCACAGGGCCGGGAGGCCGTGTCCCCAGGGTTCGGCTGCAGCCCTGCCCGCTCTGTGCTGCAGGGTGAGTGGGCGCGGGGGCCCCATGCCAGCCCACAGCCCGGGCGGAGAGCCTCAGTGAGAAGGCTCCCAGGATACTCTAACGTGCTCTCGGCTGTCCTTCTGGTTCCATGTCGCGCAGATGGCCATGGCCAACCCAGAGCGACCCGTCTGTGGACAGTGTCGGACCTTGACGCCGGGCCTGGCCGCGGCCCATCGCAGCGCTCCGCAAGCCCGTTTGCAAAGCGTATGTTGGCCGGCAGGCCCGCTGGGGAGCTCTGGTGACGCTGCCAAATCCACAGTTCTTCCAAACTGACAAAGGCTGCTCCCTGCTCAGACCCGACCACCACCTCCCGGGCAGGAGTGGCGTCTAGGCTGGGCCGGAACCCAGACCGCCTCAGGAGGGGCCTGACAGGTGTCAGCCCAGAGGGGCTGTTCTGGTTTTGTTTTTACAGAATGAAGATGATTTTCTGAGTTCATTATGAGGCTTTTAGTTTTCGCTTTATGCAGGAATCTCCCATCACGCTTTCAGATGGTTGACCGTTGCTAACAAGAATAAATGGGTCTTTCTTCTTTATCTTCTGCCTCATGCTGAAGAAAGAGAAGTCCTCGTCCCTCTCCAGTGCCTTTGTGCCTGATTTCCATGAACTCTCCTGTGGGTCTGGCATCTCAGGAGCGGCTGGCAGCCACGTTTCCTGAGACCCTTAGCGAGGCCAGCCACCCCTCCTGCGTCAGCTCTGTTGGTTGCCCTTTAGCCTGGGGTCTGCCCTCAGTGCATCCTTGGTGAGACTGCACGTCTGTGGCCCACACGGCCCAGCCTGAGAGCACCAGGGGGCGTGAGAGCGCACACACCTCCGGGCGGGGAGCGTCGTGGCCCACAGCGAGCACAGGGGTGGCTTGGCCTGAGGCCTGGGAGTGCTCGCCAGGGCTGGCCGCCAGGCTGGGCTGAGCAGGGGGGCAGCGGGCGCGCAGTGCTGCCGCCACAGGCCGGCTCTGCCTCCGAGGGGCCGCTGCCCGGCGCCCGCAGGCCTTTCTAACATGCGAGGCCCCCCTCACCAGGCGCAGTGAGAGCTCAGCAGTGCAGCCGTCCGGGAGGGGGGCTGCCCAGCCGCCCCTCAGCCACCCCCGCTGTGCCGGCAGGCGGCAGGAGGCTCTGGACCGTGCCCCGGGCGTCCCTTTTCCCCTCCAGTCCAGCCCCTGCCACTGCAGAGAGGCCTGACCCTCCCTCCCTGAGAGCCAGCCTATGCCACCAGGGGCTGCTTCTGCACCCTTTCTCAGTTTGGAAAACGCTGTTAAACGGTGTGCCTTTTCAGTGGCTTTCCCGAGAACCTGGGTTCACTGGCTTTCTCATCACTGCAGTAGATTGATGGCCTGCTACTCCAATCATGGGGAACTGTACCGCTCTCCTGTGATCATGAATTATTTTCAGAGGATGGAAATTTCTAGCAGACTAAAGTCAAATTTTTCTTCTAATCCCAGAAGCAGTACAAGTCAAACCTGTTACGAAGTCAAAAGATATATCTTTTTTATTGCTGTGTGTAACTGTATTTGTAAACAGTGTTTGAAAGCCCAGTGCCAACGCTTGTTTTGCTCGTTGGTGTTGATGTAATGGGTTGGACCTGTATTTCGATGGGAGCTGAGAATGTCTCTCCAGCCCCCTGGCCCCTCGCCAGGCTGGCGGCGCATCTGTGTGCTCGGTCGATGAGTCTCTGCGCACCTGAGAGCCACGAGGGGGCTGGCGAGGCCCCTCGGCAGTCTCAGCAGCTGCCCGTGTGGCTCCATCGGAGCGTGGTGTCTCAGAGGTGATGTTTTTGCTTCTGGCAGAGAGTTATTCTTACATTGGTTCAACTAATTTCAAGAAAAATTTTACTTAAATTCTGTGTTCTTTTCAAGTCAATGATGGAAACTGGCCAACCTTAAAACAGAATTCTAGCTCTTCGGTGAGACCGCCACAGATCGCCGGCGTGGACTGGAAGGACGCGAGTGCTGAGGGGCTGCTCAAGCAGGGGCCCGTCTCTAGCCAGCCCATGCCCCTGTCAGCCCTGAGTGCTCCGGAGAAGCTGGTAGGCCATCGTCTTTGTCCAGAACACAAGCCCATAGCCGACCACACCCCTCTTCAGCCTTCGTCTTCATCTAAGGGGTAGGAGGGGTCATGAGGCCAGTTAATCCTGTTAGTGTCCACGTCTTACCCAAGTCTGAAGGAGTTCACGGCCCTGAGCACGTGGGCTGGGCGCGAGCAGGAGGCCTGTGGTCAGGATGGTCCTCCCACTGTGTGATCCCTCGGCGTGCCCGCACCTGCTCACGGGCCCCTTGGAAGGACCATCCTACTCCTGTGACCGCGGGTGGAAACGTGCTGAGCTTGTCAGAAGCTGACTCTGTGTTCCTCTCTAACATCTTGATTTAGGGCATGGAGACCGGCAAAGTGCCGCCCCCCCTGCCTGGCGTCAGCAAGCCGCTGCCCCCAAGCTATGGGACGTACCCAAGTCCTGCCCCTGTGGGCCCGGGCTCGACCAACTCCCTGGAGAGGAGGAAGGAGGGCACCTTGCCCAGGCCCAGCACAGGCCTTCCCGGTCGGCAGAAGCCCGCCCCGCTGCCCCCTGCAGGCGGCCCACACCAGCCGGGCTCATCGCAGCAGATTCAGCAGAGGATTTCTGTGCCCCCAAGTCCCACATACCCGCCGGCAGGGCTGCCTGCCTTTCCAGCCGGAGACGGCAAACCCGAACTCCCGCTGACTGTGGCCATTAGGCCCTTCCTGGCTGATAAAGGGTCGAGGCCACAGTCCCCCAGGAAAGGACCCCAGACAGTGAATTCAAGTTCCATATACTCCATGTACCTCCAGCAAGCCACACCACCTAAGAATTACCAGCCAGCAGCGCACAGCACCGTGAATAAGTCGGTTAAAGCAGGTACGGTGGGCGTGTACTCCTCCTGGGGCTGGGAAATCCTATTTCAGAAAATGCCAGTCTGTACCCTGAATTCCAGGCCATAGGCTGTTTAGGGTTAGACTTGATTCCTAGTGACGTGGCAGTGGGCGTCTGTGTGAGCGGGGGATAAAGAGGGTTAGGGTTACACAGAGCGGTTCTGCCGGTAGACCCCAGCTCTCTGACTTCCCGTCTGAGCGCCCGCCTGCCCACATTACTCCGGAAATCCAGGGCGTAGAAGGCTGACATCTCAGAATCTGCTCGCTTTTTTCTCCTGCTGTGTAGTACTTGCGCAGGGCTTATCTGGGAGCTGACGTCGTGGGGGTCTGCCTGGACCTGATCCCCTGGCCCCCTAGCAGTCGCCAAACCAGGCCCCTGGGGGTGATATGAGGGAAGGGTTTTACCGCTTTGGGGTCCTCTCGCAGAGCCCACAGGGACGTAGAGCCCTGGTTTGGGTGCAGGGAAGTCCGCCCTGGTCTCCTGGGGAGGCAGGTGTGAGAACAGAGCTCGGCTCCCGCGTGTGGAGGCTGATGGCGGTTCCTCCTGGGCGGCAGGATCTGGGCCTCGGAAGTCTGGGGTCTCCTCAGAGTTCTCCCCTGTGGGCTGCAGGTTCCAGAATCTAGTTTGAGAAGCTCCAGCCTCCCCACAGGGGCCCAGGGGGCCCAGGTGGACATGCCAGCCCTGACCTGCGGCAGGCTCTGGCCTTGGGGGCAAGGAGCGCCAGGGCCACTGGGGCCCTTCCTTCCTGAGGCGGCCTGTGGTCTTTGCCACGTGGCACAGCCCCAGAGTCACGTGGTTCTCCTTGGCTAGCAAACAACGAGTGCCTCTTTACAGTCCGTAGGCCACTTTGCAGCCTTTTTCTTTTTTGCATCTGAAAAAGCCCTGATTCCATACACACCAATCAAGTAGAGAGTCCCCCTTCCCAGGGAGGAGTTGGCGGGCGCCCGTGGCTTTCCTGCAGCCTCTGGCGGGCAGGTGCTGAGCGCTGGGCTTGTCTCCCCAGTGTACGGGAAGCCGGTTCTGCCGTCTGGCTCCACATCCCCGTCCCCGCTGCCCTTCCTCCACGGCTCACTGGCCCCGGGTGCGGCGCAGCCCCCGCCTCCTGGGGAGAGCACCGAAAAGGAGCCGGAGCCCGAGAGCCCTGCGCCGCCCGGGGACGGGGCTGTGGAGAGCCTGCCGCGGCCGCTCAGCCCCACCAAGCTGACGCCCATCGTGCACTCGCCGCTGCGCTACCAGAGCGACGCCGACCTGGAGGCCCTGCGCAGGAAGCTGGCCAACGCGCCGCGGCCCCTGAAGAAGCGCAGCTCCATCACAGAGCCCGAGGGCCCTGGTGGGCCCAACATCCAGAAGCTGCTGTACCAGCGCTTCAACACGCTGGCTGGCGGCATGGAGGGCGCCCCCTTCTACCAGCCCAGCCCCTCTGAGGACTTCCTGGGCTCCTTGGCTGATGTGGACAACGGGAACGCCACTGCCAACGGGAACCTGGGCGAGGTCGGCCCCGCCCCGCCCACTGCCCCGCTCCCCGCCTGTCTCTTATACACATCTCTGTTTCTCCAGAGATTGGCTGATGTGGACAACGGGAACGCCACTGCCAACGGGAACCTGGGCGAGGTCGGCCCCGCCCCGCCCACTGCCCCGCTCCCCGCAGAGCCCCCCCCAGCCTCCGATGCCAACGACAACCGGCTCCCTTCCCCTGAACCCGAGGGCCTGCTCTGTCCCCCAAACACCCACCAGACGGCTGAGCCAGCCGAGGATGACAACAACAACGTGGCCACAGCCCCGTCCACCGAGCAGGTCCCCAGCCCTGGGGCTGAGGCCCCCTCTCCAGGGGAGGAGCAGGCGCCCCCAGCCGTGCCGCTGTCCTCGGCCTCTACGGTGGGTGTCGCCCTAGACCAGGGCACTGGCTTCCTGGCCTGCCAGCCAGAGCTGGTCGGGGACACACCTGGGTCGGGTGGTGCCAGGCAGTGGAGCCAGCCTCGCCCCGGGGGCCCAGGGGTTCCTGAGGAAGGGGGGCGTCGCTGGGATCAGGGCAGGCAGCTCTGGGGGGAGACCGGTCTCTTCTAGACAAGAGCACTGGGGGGAGAGCGGTGCTGAAGGAGCAGGGGGAGGTGGGAGCCTCTTGCCCTGAGCCCCTTGGCAGGGCAGGGGCAGTTCAGCTCTGAGGTCCCCCTCGCTGCCTCCCTCGGGCACCTGCAGGGACAGCCCGGCCCCCAAGGCAGAGCCGCCCCTGAGAGCCAGGCGCAGGCTGGTCTGGGTGCCCCGTGCTCGCTGGGGCTGCAGGCCGAGGCGCTGCAGGTGGAGCTCCGCCTCAGGCTCTAGGGGCCCCTCCTGCCTCCTCCCCTGCGCTCCCAGCCTGCTTGCATGGGGTCGCTGTGCAATCCAAAGCATGCTTCCTCCCCTTAGAGCAAGCGGACCAACCTGAAGAAGCCCAACTCGGAACGGACGGGGCATGGCTTGCGGGTCCGCTTCAACCCACTGGCGCTGCTCCTGGACGCGTCTCTGGAGGGAGAGTTCGACCTGGTGCAGAGGGTCATCTACGAGGTGAGCGCATGCCTGTGTGGGGCAGCGGCCCTGGCGGCACCCGGCGGGGCTCATGCGCCATGTCCCGTGTCGTAGGTGGAGGACCCCAGCAAGCCCAACGACGAGGGCATCACCCCCCTGCACAACGCCGTCTGCGCCGGCCACCACCATATCGTGCGGTTCCTGCTGGACTTCGGGGTCAACGTGAACGCCGCTGACAGCGACGGCTGGTGAGGCCCCGGGGTGGGCAGGGGCAGAGGAGGAAAGGAGGCGGGACGACCGCGCCGCGGCCGCGCCTCCTCCCAGCCACCTCCGTGCTCGCGCCGGGTTTGCCAAAGGCGCCGCTGTGATCACGCCTGTCACACGGCTGACCACGGACCCATTTGTTCTCGAGCGGCCAGAAAGCCTGTGTGGAGGGACCCGTGCCGCTGACTGTGAGCCTCAGGCCGCGGTCTGCGCCGCCACCTGTGAACATCTGTTTCTTTATCTCGTGGTAGCGTACAGCCGTTACCATCACAGCCGCTGTGCGGGCCATGTCCCTGCCGTGCGGGCACGTTCATGGCACACCACAGACACGCGGTTTGCAGGTTGCTTCTTGGTCCGCTCGCCACGCAGCCTTCTGAGGTGTGGGTGTGGCGTGGTGGGGGCGGGGTGTGTGTGTGTCCATCATACACGTGGGGGTGGAATCAGGCCCCCACACAGGCAGCAGCTCAGCAGCTGGCCGGGCGGTGAGCGCGCACCCTGCAGGCCCCCGGGACGCGGGCCAGCAGCAGGGCACGAGGCCTCCCTGCTTCCCCCCAGGACGCCCCTGCACTGCGCCGCCTCTTGCAACAGCGTCCACCTCTGCAAGCAGCTGGTGGAGAGCGGCGCCGCCATCTTCGCCTCCACCATCAGCGACATCGAGACGGCCGCGGACAAGTGCGAGGAGATGGAGGAGGGCTACATCCAGTGCTCCCAGTTTCTATACGGTAGGGGCGTGGGCACACGCCCTTGGGCGCCGTTCCTGGGCTGCGGTGGGCACGCACCATGCTACTGCCTGGGCCGAGAGAAGCCCCGAGTTCACCCTTGGGGAAGCCCAGTCTGTCTCCTGGGAACAGAGGTCACCCCGGCCCTCGGGCTCATCCCTGAAGACCTGTCACACTCTCAGGGTCAGGATTCCATGCCGAGTTGCTCAAAACAGTCTTCCCCTCTCTGCCAGATGTTCTCTGTGGGCGGCCAGGATGCCCTGGGCACACAGCGGCCCAAAGTGAGGCCTTGAGGGCGGTGTCCCGGGTGGTCTCAGTCCCCACTCTGTGGACAGCGACGCACGGAAGGGCAGTGCTCCAGGACCAGTCCCCAGGACAGGCTGGGCGGGGGGCAGGGGGCGCCTGTGCTGGGCAGCAGCGGCCTGTCGCTCTGGTGGAGCATGGTCCCCACCCCCAAGAGCAGCATATGGGTCTTTAGTCATGGGCTTGTGGGTTGTAAGTTTCACCCTAAGAAACACCACCTTTTCTTCTCCCTGGAGAAGGGCATGGCAACCCACTCCAGTGTTCTTGCCTGGAGAATCCCGTGGACAGAGGAGCCTGGTGGGCCAAGTTACTTAGGGTTGCAGAGTCAGACACGACTGAAGCAACTTAGCATGAATGCACCTTTGCTTCTGGACATGAAGCTTCTGCTGCGGGCCTCTTGCTGGGACACGGAACTGGTGGCGTTATTCCAGGCGGGGGGGTGGAGGGGTGGGTGGGCAGCCGGCCCAGCCCCTAAGCGCTCTGCTGCGGCCCCAGCAGGCTGCCTGAGGCCAGCGGCGTCTCCTAGCCTGGCGTGGGCCGGCCCTCAGCAGCCTGCCCTGCAGACCTTACTGTCGGCTCTCCTGTCCCAGGTGTGCAGGAGAAGCTGGGCGTGATGAACAAAGGCGTGGTGTACGCCCTGTGGGCCTACGAGGCCCAGAACAGCGACGAGCTGTCCTTCCGCGAAGGGGATGCGCTCACCATCCTGCGGCGCAAGGACGAGGTCGAGACCGACTGGTGGTGGGCTCGCCTCGGGGACCGGGAGGGCTACGTGCCCAGGAACCTGCTGGGGGTAAGGCAGAGATGGAGCCCTCCTACTTCCCCGGGGGGCCGGGGCCCGGCTCATCTGCTCTGGGGGAGGCCGGAGCCCCTCCGTGAGGGCTGCTCACGCGTGCTCTGCTCCCGGGGCCTGCAGGCTGCGCCCCCTGCAGCGACGGGCCCTCGGGCCCTGGGCCTCCCTCTGCTCTGCTCCCCACCCAGGGGGCTGGCAGCTGCTGCCGTCCTGCGGTCACTGGACACCTGCCAGGCACCTTTGGGGGCCTTACAGACTGTACCCTATCTTAGGTGGTCCCGAGCGCCCTGAGAGGAAAAGGCACGGGGCCTCTGGGCGTTAGGGGGGTGTCTCCAGAGGAGGTTGGCCTCTGAGCGTCAGCCTGGCCTTGGCACAGGGCCCCTGCCCAGAGGTTGTCCCCTCGTCCTAAGCCCTGTCCATTGCCTCCCAGTTGTATCCGCGGATCAAACCCCGACAGCGGACGCTGGCCTGAGCGCCCCCTGCAGCACCGCACAGGCTCGCCAGCGGCGGGGAGCGGCTCTGGCTGACTCGGCCATCTCCCGGAAGTGGACGCTGGACGCAGCTTCAGGGGCTCCCGCAGCAGACCGTTTCCACGGTGTGAGGGCCCCCGGGTGAGGGTCTGCCCTCAGCTCAGAGAGAGGCCTTCACCTCCAAGGAGACTGAATTTTGCTAATTACTGTAAATCCAAATAAATACCCAGCTTTCTAAACCACCACCCTTGTTGCCAATAAGAAGCCCTGTCGTTGACCCCCGATTGGTTGCCGATGAAGACGATCCTCTTATGGACGTGGGCCCCAAGGCCCCCTCACCCCCGGTATTGCCCCAGCCCCCCAGAGAGCCTGCCAGCTGTGAGGTGCGCCCCTCGCTGGAGCCCTGCCCTTCCGTCCACCAGAAGTCAGAAGCCCGGCGCCATCCTCGCGCGCATTTCTTCTCATCACCAAAGGACCCCTGTGTGGAGGCCTGTCTAGAGGGGGTGTCTGAGGTGTGGGGTCCTTTGCCGTTTCAGGCCTCGGTCTAGGTCAGCAGCAGACCGCAGGCACAGGAACCTTAGGACCAGGTGACACCACCGGGTCAGAAGTTCCAACACGGCGCCGCCTTCCTGTGGCCTCCCGATGCCCCAGTGCCCTCGCCGTTCGTTCCCGGCACCGTGAAGGCCCGGGCGGGTGGACGGGGGACACCCGTGCATCTCGGGGCAGGGCCCAGACTCCCCGGTCCCTCTGCCCCGGTTCCAGACTTAAGTGAGGCGCTTCCCCGAGATTTGAACTGTACGTACAGGCTTTTATATACCAAAAGTATTTTTTGACTAAACCACTCGAAACTATCAGAACCATGTTGGAAATGTTTTTTTTTTTTTTTCTCATTAAAGTCCAGGCCCTGAGCTTTATTTTCCATGTACGAGTCTTGTGTGTAATTTATGTATGGACACGTGTAGATCCTTGGAGCACCGATTGTACACAGTGTGCCCACAAGAAAGGAGCACCCGCGGGCAGCCTGCGCTGAGGCTGTGTACATGCACGCAATAAACCGCTGTCTCTCACGGGCGGCTTCGAGTCTTGTGTTCTGGAGCCGGAGCTGAGCTGAGCGGGAAGCTCGGGTTGTCTGGACACAGAGAGGCAAGGCCTGATCCTTACTTTCAAAATAAGTTTTAATCATAAGCTTTATATACAAATTGTTGTACAGTTATTTTAAAGTGAAATAGTAAGTGAAAAGTACAAAATATAAAGCATGCTCCTTCCCAGTGAAGTATCAAAGGTTTGTTCGTGGCCCTGGGTTAGTGACACGCTGAGCGGGCAGTGTGAGAAGCGCACCAGTACAAATCAGGCCAGGTGACCCTGCCCGGATCATGTCTGTGGAAGAACCAGGGAACCAGAACCTTCTAGTAAACGTGGGCACTCGTAAAAGCAAGGCAGAGAGCATTAGCAGGAGTGCAGCTCAGCCTCTGCCCCCGCAGTTAGCGATCAAGTGACGGACAGGTCCTAAAGCGCGATCGGCCGGAGCGCTAACCGCTGGTGCGCACGTCGCGCTAGGCCGGCTCCGGGGGCTCGGCTGCGTCTCCAGCGCTGGCAGGGTTAGTCGTGCCTGTGCGCGGCGAGCAGGTGCGGCTGCGCCAAGCGGACCGGCCAGCCCGCGTGGGGCTACTGGTCCCGAGACTCGAGGAGGAGCTTGGCCGCCTGCAAGGTGACCAGAAAGGCGTGTGCCGGGCTGAGGCGGGAGGAGGCCCCTCGGCTGGGCGGGGGGCGGGAGAGCGTGGAGCGGGGGGTACCTGGTGCATGGCCGCCAGCCACGCCGTCGCCTGCCTCCTGCTGCCCTCGGCGTCCGCGCCGGCTGTCAGCGTCAGCTGCGCCAGCCCCTCGGCCCCCGGGGTCGCGTACTGCAGGGTCATGCCCGTGGGCCTCGCGTTGCCTCCTGCAGTGGGAACAAGGTAAGGATGCCAGAGCGGCCTTGAGCGCCAGGGTGCCCGCCGCCCCACAGCAGCGGCCCGGGCGCCCCCTCCCTGACCCTGGTGCTGGCCTCAGCTGGCCTCTCGGGGGGCCTGTGTCAGGGCGGCGGCTGCCTGGTGGCCGACCCTGAGCTCACAGGGTGGGCAGGGGCCCGGGTCAAACACCTGCGCCCCATGGCGGAGACCCTGCGCCAGGCTACACCCCGCCGAGCGCCAGGGTCAAAGCGGAGGAGCCCTGCCACCGCAGGCCACGCGCGCCTGGCAGGCTGTCTCTGGGGGACCGCCTGACGCCAGTCCCCGCAGCCAGAACCCAGCCCGGAGTGCCCAGCCTCCAAGGCCTTCACAAAAACGGCTGCCGGGGAGGCTGCTGTGAGAGGGGGAGTCTTCACGGCAGGCAGGCGGGCGGAAGAGGACGGCGAGGCCGGGCAGAATCAGAGAGGGCTCGGGTCAGCCTCCGCGCTCGGACCCGAGGCCCGGGAGGGGGCGCAGGGCAGAGGGCCGGGCAGGGCGCGCTCCCCGGGGAGGGCCGTCTCCGCAGGCCCTGGGGGGCGGCGGCGATGGGGGCCCCGCCGCAGGCCCTGGGGAGCCAGGTGATGCCAGCCGCGGGGACGGGACGGGAGAGCGCGGAGCGCACGGCCAGGGCACCCCCTCTCCGCCTCACCCGCCCGCGGCGCCTACCTCCGGGAGGGAGGCCCTCGGTGAGCATCTGCACGGCGGCGATGCGCGCCACCTCCACCTCGCGGTGACCGTCCCCGTCCCCGTCCAGAAGCAGGAACCTGCAACAGACAGAGGCGTCCGGGCCACGGCCCTCCGAGGCTCCGGGCGCCCAGTGCCAGGCGGAAGCACCCGCCCTCACCTCTGGTTGCTGGAAAGACGGCAGACCATCGTGTCCGGCTTCTCGGAGTTCCCGAAGGTCACGAGGAAGGTGGCTCCTGCGGAGGGGACCAGACGTGAGCACGCGGCAGCTCCCCCGCCGCTCCCTCCGGGCCCGGGACACGCGCAGAGGGCAGAAGGGAGCGAGGCGGCGGCGGGAGGGTGCGACGGGGTCGGGGTCCCCGGAGCGGCTGGGACCCCACCCGGCGGAGTCCCGCCCGCCCGGCGCTCACCGCTCAGCAGCAGCTTGAGCTGCCGGTCGTAGAAGTCGGCCTCGCGCCGCGACACCGGCGCGCACCCGGCGCACTGCCGCACGGGGTCCACGAAGCACATGCGCCGCAGCGCCACCTTCTGGCCGCAGCACTTGTCGCAGAAGCACTTCCCGCAGCGGCGGCAGTGGTGCTGGGGGCGCGGCACGGGCGTGAGCTCCCCGCGGGCACGGGCGTGAGCTCCCCGCGGGCACGGGCGTGAGACCGCGGGCACGGGCGTGAGCTCCCCGCGGGCACGGGCGTGAGCTCCCCGCGGGCACGGGCGTGAGACCGCGGGCACGGGCGTGAGCTCCCCGCGGGCACGGGCGTGAGCTCCCCGCGGGCACGGGCGTGAGACCGCGGGCACGGGCGTGAGCTCCCCGCGGGCACGGGCGTGAGCTCCCCGCGGGCACGGGCGTGAGACCGCGGGCACGGGCGTGAGCTCCCCGCGGGCACGGGCGTGAGCTCCCCGCGGGCACGGGCGTGAGACCGCGGGCACGGGCGTGAGCTCCCCGCGGGCACGGGCGTGAGCTCCCCGCGGGCACGGGCGTGAGACCGCGGGCACGGGCGTGAGCTCCCCGCGGGCACGGGCGTGAGCTCCCCGCGGGCACGGGCGTGAGACCGCGGGCACGGGCGTGAGCTCCCCGCGGGCACGGGCGTGAGCTCCCCGCGGGCACGGGCGTGAGACCGCGGGCACGGGCGTGAGCTCCCCGCGGGCACGGGCGTGAGCTCCCCGCGGGCACGGGCGTGAGACCGCGGGCACGGGCGTGAGCTCCCCGCGGGCACGGGCGTGAGCTCCCCGCGGGCACGGGCGTGAGACCGCGGGCACGGGCGTGAGCTCCCCGCGGGCACGGGCGTGAGCTCCCCGCGGGCACGGGCGTGAGACCGCGGGCACGGGCGTGAGCTCCCCGCGGGCACGGGCGTGAGCTCCCCGCGGGCACGGGCGTGAGACCGCGGGCACGGGCGTGAGCTCCCCGCGGGCACGGGCGTGAGCTCCCCGCGGGCACGGGCGTGAGACCGCGGGCACGGGCGTGAGCTCCCCGCGGGCACGGGCGTGAGCTCCCCGCGGGCACGGGCGTGAGACCGCGGGCACGGGCGTGAGCTCCCCGCGGGCCGCGGGCACCAGCGCCGCGAAGCCTCGAGGGGCCCCGCCCCCACACCGCACCGGGCCGCCCTCCTGCCCCGCCCAGCTCACCTTCCTGGTGAGAAAGTCAAACTTGGTGTCGCACTGCATGCATCTCGGGCACTAGGAGGCAAGGGGACAGGGGTCAGGCCGCGCGGCCTGCTCCTTCGGGGGCGGCGGCCAGCGGGCGGAGGTGGTGCCAGGCCCGGCCGCCCAGGGCTCGGGAGGGGAGCCTGGGGACAGTGCTCCCGGGACCGGCCAGGGCCCAGCCTAGAGACGGCCACGCCACCCAGCCACAACCACAGCAGTGCCCAGACGTGTCGCCTGACAGTGGGGACGGGTTGCCCCCACGTGGCGAGGCCCGGCCTCCGCGGTGGGAAAGCCGCTCACTCCAAAGATGGGGGACGTGAAATGCGGCCGTGTGACCCTCGCCTAACCCGCCCCCAGCCGGTCCTGGCCAGCAGGACCAACCCCGTCATCCTCTGCCGGCTTCACTCGGGGCAGCCAGAACCCAGGCGGGCTCTGCTCCCGCTCCCGAGACAGGGCTTGACCTTGACACCCCCACCCCTCCCCCTAGGCCCGACTCAGGGCAGGGCCGGCCCACCGTTCCCGGTCCAGGGGAGGGTGGTGGGCAAGGCCAGTCTGCAGATGCCCCCTGCCGCAGGCCGCCACGGCCCTGCGCTGAGCAGCCGGCTAAGCTTTACGTGATCCCGTGACTGATGTTTTCTTGTTTTCTCTTTGTTCTTCAGTGGCTTTCCCGCTGGCACACACGGCCTGGCGCTCCAGAATCACCCGCAGGGTCTGCCCACCTCGGGCACGAGCTGGCGAATCCCAGGGCTGCTGCCCCCACCAGCTCCGCCACTGCCTCTCCCCGTCACTTCTGGAACCTTCCGTGTTTGGCCCTGAGGCCTCCACCTGGGGCAGGGCCTCTGTGTGCCACACTCTCCCATGACCTCACACACCCGCCATCCGCAGAGTCCGCGGGATGAGGGTGCAGCCGTGGAGGCTGACCCTGCTGCCCCCTTGCCGGGAGGCTCATGTCTGAGCAACTGAGAGAGCAAGTTCTAAACTAAGACCACAGCAGAAGGTCAAATACAATCCCTGAATAGTATTAGTGAGCTAGACATTTTGTATTAATCTAAATAAACCAATGAGGTTATTCAGAAAACAGGTTTTTAAGCGAGGTAATTTTCCTATGGATTATATAAGAGAAAAGAAGCTTTTAAAATTATGAAGAGAATGATTTGACATGAAAATAAAAGTAAATAAAGAAATACGAATAGCGGACGAAGACACGAGTCAAGAAATCATGCCTGGACTGAGACCAGCTATGCCGGAAGGAGACGCCAGCCCCGGCCGGGGCCCAGCTCCGCCCTGAGCAGCTGGCTGGACCCAGAAGAGGCCCCGGGGTGGGGGGCCGCCATCCGAGGAGACGGTCCGGAAACCAGGGACCAGCAGCCTGCCCCCTGCCCCCTGCCCCCCCAGCCCCCGCGAGGCCAAAGGCCCCGGAGACACCGGCCCTGAGGCCACACGCACCAGGCCTGTCCCCACAGCCCCAGGGCGGGCGGGGGCTGCAATCTCACAGAAGCTCGGTGAGCCCAGACACACACGTGTGCACACACAGACACACACACATGCACAGGCGAGCGGCCACGGCCGGACCCTCCCTGGGCTGCGCCCCCCCAGGTCAATATCGAGTCGGCAGCCACCTTCAGGGCCCCTGCGCTGCCCCCCAGGACTCTTACCCCACAGGCAGGGGAGGGAGCCGGTGGTAAGGGGCGGGGGTCTCCACAGATCCCCACGAGAGGACGGGGTCGGGGGGCCAGGGCTCAGAGCCGGGCCGCCCCGACCCGGCCCCTCGCTGCTCCAGGAAGCCAGCAGCTGGCCGGCGCCCACCCTGCTGATGCAGGAGACCTCTGACAACGCGGGGGGTAAGTGAGGCGACAAGGAACGATAACGGAAGAAACCAGAAAGGGCCACGGGAGGGAAGCCGGGCCGGAACGGGGGAGGCCTTCGGGGACTGCAGGCCACCCCTCGGCAGCCCAGCGCAGAGGCCCTGGAGGACCGCGCGGAGACGGCGGTCTCTGCCGACCAGCTGCCCCGGAGCCCTGGGGGTGCTCAGGGGGCTCCTTCAAAGTGCAGTAGAAGACAGAGACCGGAGAGGCTAAAGGAATGTCTCAAGAGAAGCGACTAGAAGAATGGAGCTTTAGGATGGCGGCCCTCTGAGGCTGGAGCGACAGGGGACCGCTGCCCACACTGTCCTCCCAGATGCCAGGCTCCCACGCAAGAGCTTCTCAGGCTCCTAGAGAAGAAGTAAATCATATAGGCAAGTTTCAAAGTTACATGGATTAAAGCATCTTTGTTGAAAAGCAACCATTTTTAAAGAGTAAAAAAACTCTGGCAAATATAAAATAAGCCCATGTCAAAGATTTAACTCAATTAACTGAGGCAAGCAATGAAATAGTAAAGAAAACAAGCTCACAGGGAAATCTGAGGAGCAGACCCGCAGCAGCCCCAGGGACGAGGTGCATCTGACAACACGGTTCACGGGGCAGGGGCTGAGGAGAGCGGGGACGGGCGGCTTCCCAGGACGGGCCTCGCCTCTCCTGCAGAGCCCCGGGGGCCGCGGGCAGCTCCGGAGTGAGCGGGCGGGCCTGCGGGGCCTCGCCCCCCACCACCAGGGACCCACCTGGGATCCCGGAGGCCAGAGACGGGGACCCCTCGGGCAGTGTTCTCGGAAAGCATCCTGCAAAGAGCCCCCTCCTCACGTGCCCTGGAGGAGACGCACAGACATCCCGGCCACCCTCCACAAGCCAGACAGGGGCTGCAGGCGGGACCCAGGGACCTGCTTGTCCCCTCACTGACCAAAAGGACCTGCGCGTGAGCCTCGCTTGATCCAACGTTCATTCATCTCTCCTTCCTTCAGGCCCTTGAACTCTGACCCACCTCTTAGCCTGAGACAGTCCAGGGGTGATGCGCCCGGCCCACTGTCAGACCACACCAGCCGTCCCCGCCTGCCCCTCCCACCCTGCTCCCCAAAGCCTGGGCTGCGCCCCCATGGAGAAGCCCTCTGCCATCTGCCTTTGGACAGCTTGCGGATCCCTTGGTTGGAACCACCCCACAATGGCCCTCTGAAACACAATCTCTCCCCACCCAAGTCCACCTTCGCTTCTTGTTTGACACACCTGTGTCCCCCGTTTGCCTCTGCAGAGCATCTGACGTCAAGACTACTACTATCTCCTCGAACCACTGCACAACTGCACTCGTCTCACACACTAGCAAAGCAACACTCAGAATCCTCCAAGCCAGGCTTCAACAGTACGTGAACGTGAACTTCCAGATGTTCAAGATGGATTTAGAAAAGGCAGAGGAACCAGGGATCAAATTGCCAGCATCCACTGGATCATCGAAAAAGCAAGAGATCCAGAAAAACACATTTCTGCTTTATTGACTATGCCAAAGCCTTTGATTGTGTGGATCACAACAAATTGTGGAAAATTCTGAAAGAGATGGGAAGACCAGACCACCTGACCTACCTCCTGAGAAATCTGTATGCAGGTCAGGAAGCAACAGTTAGAACCGGCACGGAACAATGGACTGGTTCCAAATTGGGAAAGGAGTACATCAAGGCTGTATATTGTCACCCTGCTCATTTAACTTACAGGCAGAGTACATCATGCAAAATGCTAGGTTGGATGAAGCACAAGCTGGAATCCAGATTGCCAGGAGAAATATCAAAAGCCTCAGATATGCAGATGACACCACCCTAATGGCAGAAAGCGAAGAGAAACTAAAGAGCCTCTTGATGAAAGTGAAAGAGGAGAGTGAAAAAGTTGGCTTAAAGCTCAACATTCAGAAATCTAAGATCATGGCATCTGGTCCCATCACTTCACGGCAAATAGATGGGAAAACAGTGGAAACAGTGACAGACTTCATTTTGGGGGGCTCCAAAATCACTGCAGATGGTGATTGCAGCCATGATGCTTACTCCTTGGAAGGAAAGTTATGACCAACCTAGACAGCATATTAAAAAGCAGAGACATTACTTTGCCAACAAAGGTTCGTTTAGTCAAAGCTACGGTTTTTCCAGTGGTCACGTATGGATGTGAGAGTTGGACTATAAAGAAAGCTGAGCGCCGAAGAACTGATGCTTTTGAACTGTGGTGTTGGAGAAGACTCTTGAGAGTCCCTTGGACTGCAAGGAGATCCAACCAGTCCATCCTAAAGGAGATCAGTACTGAATATTCATTGGAAGAACTGATGCTGAAGCTGAAGCTCCAATACTGTGGCCACTTGATGCGAAGAGCGGACTCATTTGAAAAGACCCTGATGCTGGGAAAGACTGAAGGCAGGAGAAGGGGACAACAGAGGATGGGATGGTTGGATGGCATCACGGATTCAATGGAGATGAGTTTGAGGAAACTCCGGGAGTTGGTGATGGACACGGAGGCCTGGTGTCCTGCAGTCCATGGGGTCACAAAGAGTTGGACACGAATGAGAGACTGAACTGAACTGACATCGAAACCACAGCACAGAGCCACCGTCGCCGCTGTTACACCCAGCACCCAGGATGGCAGGAACAGGCATGTGTGCTCGGGTCAGAGCAGTCTCCAACGGCTGCACAGCCACTCTCCTGGCTGGGGGACACACGGATACAGTCACCCGAGGCCCGAGCTAGGCCCAGGCCTCCTGCCGCTCCCTCCATGTCCCACCACTGCCCCCCCAACCTCACAAGCTCTTGGAGGCACACAGAAAAGCGAGTCCGTTATTTCTGGGGGCAGGAACCCCTCTGAGAAGCCAAGAGTTACAGATAACACACACCCCCAAGTTCTCCGACATCTGTAAGGGGAGTCCCCGCGGGCCCGAGGTACCAAGGTGGCACAGGGCCGGCCACCAGGTCAACAGTCGCAGACCCCAAGGACCGATGGGCGCCGGCCGGCTCCACACACGACCGCACTCCGTCCCCGCGCAGCCGAGTGGAGGCGGGTGAGGCGGGACGGCATGTCCCCGCCAGGCTCTCCCTACACCCTCCCCCTGCCTGTTCCAAACCACACACACACCGGGATCGTGGCCCGGAAGCACGCGGTGGGCTGAGCGCCGCTGAGCCGGGAGGGCAGCAGGGGAACCCCACCTCCCCCGGGCTGCCTCCATCAGACTCCCGAGCTGCGCCCCCAGCCAGCTCTCCTCCGAACACGCCCCTCGGTCACGCAGACGCGGCCCCGGCCCAGCACATGTCAGCACGCACTTCCTCGCACGCGGGTCCCTGCCCCGGGGAGGCCGCCTCCCCGCCTCGGGGCTCCCTCCGCCTTCTTTGGCTGCTGAGACGGCAAACGGGAAGCGTCCACCGGGGAGGGAGCGCCGCGCGGCCAGCGCCTCCGCCTGACTCCTCCGCTTTTCCCGGGAGCCCGCAGACCCCAGGCCGGGCCGCGCCCCACTGCTCCGAGAGGACACCCGGGCGGCGAGGGGGTCGTTCCAGGAAAGAGCAAAGGGCCCCGAAGTCAGACACTGGGGCCGCAGAGCGAACCCCAGTGCAGGGCGTCCAGGCGGCTTCCGCTCACACTCGGTCCTTGCTGTGAGCACTTCACGGGGATCGGTCACGGGAAGAAATGTCTCAAACGGCCCTCGGGGACACACCAGAAAAGGCCGACTCGCCGGCCTGGGCTGAGGGGGCGGAGACGCTGTGGGCCCGGGACCGGCCCGTCCTGGCTCCGCGCCCCGCGGTGGAGACCATCGATCCGGCGGGACCTCGGCCCCTTCGCCTGCCGCCTCCAGGCCAGGCGGTGCTGCTGTGACTTCCCTCTGGGCCGCAATGACTCCCACCAGGCTCCCTCACCGCTTCAGCTAAACGAGCTCCCGGACGCACGCTGGCTTGGAGAATGGGAGCTGTGATGGAGCCCTTTTCTTTCTTTAACCACCTTTCAACCGCACGAACCAAGGGGACCGGGTGAGGAAAAGCACATTCCGCGAGTTCCGAGCCTACAAGCACCCGGAGGACAAACGCAGAAAGGGAAGCGCACAACTGGGGCGACGAGAAGCCCAGGAGGAGGGGACGACTCGGCCCAGTGACCCAGCCCCGCCCAGTGACCCCCGCGGCCCTCGCCCAACGCCCTGCCCTCTTGGAGCACCGCGGGCTGGCTCGGCGACCAGGGGGCGGAGGGAACGAACCCTCCCCCCGTCCTCCCAGCGGGCCAACCGCCCCTCCCTAGCTTCTGAGCTCTCCCGTGCCTGGAAAACACCCGATCGCATTCCTCCCGTACCTCCCCACTCTTCCCTGCGGAAAACCTGCCACCGCGATTCCCGGGGCAGGGAGGAAAAGCGGTCAGCTGGAACACGAGGGGCTGTAACTTAAAGCTTGTTTCCAAAGCGTGTCCTTTTCCCGTCTCTTAGACGCTGGAAATTGACAAGAACGCACCAGCCTCCTCCGCCAGCCTTCGCACAGCTTAAGAGATCCGGTCCAAACTCCTGAGCGCAGCACACAAGGGCGCAGAGGTGCCGCCCCGCCTCTCCGGGAGCAGGTGCGACTCCCCAGGCAGGACACCCTGCAGACGCCCCGCCTGGCGACGCCCTCTCGCACCCAGCACCCCCCAGCACCGCAGGCCACGGCGAGGGCTCTGCCCGAGCGCCGAGCGCCAAGAAACGCTGCCCCCCACCCCCGGTCACGGCGCGGGGAGGGGGTGGCAACTGTCAGAAAAGTTCCAGCCCAGCAGCTCGACCGCGGGAGGCGGCCGGTCCACAGACGACGGCGCAGGGGTC
Organism: Cephalophus harveyi; assembly: GCA_006410635.1. NCBI lineage: Eukaryota > Metazoa > Chordata > Mammalia > Artiodactyla > Bovidae > Cephalophus > Cephalophus harveyi. The sequence goes on from SJYT01035753.1 coordinate 275,993, forward strand.
AGGGCCCGGGAGGAATCACGGAGGGATGTCGGGGTGGGGGCGCCGCGCACCCGCGAAAAGGGCCAGGCGCAGCGCCCGGGCGGGGGTGGAGCCGGGAGTCCGCCAAAGCGGTCCGCCGGGGCTGGGGGCGCGGGGAGCCGAGGGCGGGGCGCACTGCGCGGGCCCGGGGAGCCGGCGCGGACTCCAGGAGGGCCGGGGGAGCGGCCGGGGTCCCGGGGCTGGCGGGCGGCCGCGACCTACCTCCTTGTCCGGGACCCACGGCGGCTCCTCCAGGCCGAAGGGGCTGCCGTAGGCGCGGTGCTCAGGCACCATGCGCAGGCCGCTGGGGGAGCGCACCAGCTTCTTGGCGTCGCGGCGCGCGGCCACCTCGGAGGACATGACGCCGCCGGAGCGCTAGCCCGCTGCCCGCCGCCTGCGGCCCGCAGCCCGGCCCGAGCCCCCCGGGAGCCCCGCCTTGCCCCGCCAGCGTGGCTGACAGCGCCCGCGTCCAGTCGCCAAGCCAGGCTCAGAGCACGGACCAATCGGCGCCCGGGATCCGCCCCGCTGCCTCGTGCTCCAATCGACGCAAGGGCGCCTCCTCCGCCCCCCTGCGTCCGGCCACCAATGGTCAGCGAGGACCCTCCCAAGCACGCCCCGCCCCCTCGGGGCGACTGAGACTTCGGATTGGCCAGTCAGTCGGCGACGTGGGCTCCGCTTCTCTTCTGACTGGCGCATCCGGCTCGGGGCGCCCAGCGCTCATTGGAGGACGAGGCAGCAAGGGGTGGGGCGGCGCGAAGGAGCGTGCGGAGCGCGGGCGAGGTGAGGACGCGGGCTGGCTACTGTGGTATCGGGGGGCCGGAGGCCGGGGTGGCCTTGGACACAGAGACCGCTGGGGCGCGGGCAGGGCCCGGCTGGGCGCCCGCGCGGCCCTGCTGCTGGGATTCGCGGCGGGGGCCGGCTGGCGCCTCCCCAGTGCCCCGATCGGCGGTGCGCAGCCGCGGACGGGCAGGAGGGACCGCGGAGCCAGGGCCCCCGCTTGTCCCGGGGAGTGGGAGGGGGCCGGGCGGATGCCGAGCAAGGCTGGGACGGAGGGCCTCGGTCCCGGGGCGGTGAGTCCGCGCAGCTGCAGGGCCTGCTCAGGCTGTGCGTCCGCGCCGGGGCCGCGGGGCGGGGCGCGGAGGGTGGGGTCGGGCTCAGAGCGCGCCAGGTGGGGAGCGCAGGTGTGCGTGGGTGGCAGGGTGCGGCTGCAGCGTCCCCCGGTCTGTCAGGACGGCCCAGGCGGGGGCCTGCTGGACACGCAGGCCCGGGGGACTGGGGAATGAGGGCTCAAAGCCGCAGGGGCTGAAAAGAGGAGAGGTCCCCAGCGGAGCAAGAGGGTCCTGCGAAGGGAGCGGGACCAGAAGTCCAGGCTGGCCGGCTCCAGAGAAACCTCAGTGCTGGCCGAGGCAGGGGGGGACCTGTGTGGCCGCCCGCGGGGTCCGGTGAAAGCTCCCTCTAGCAGCCCTGGGTGAAGGCGTGCTCGCTGGCGCCCTTTCAGGGAGGGGAGCAGGAAAAGAAAGGAAACGTCTTGAGAGGGAGCTGGACACCCTCAGGCGGGTCAGCCTGTGGATTACCGAGGTCTGCGGTCCAAACAGTTCCCTTTGGAGTTGTTAACGATGGGCAGTGCAAATGCGGGGTCAGGGGCTTAGAGCCCAGGCCTGGACCTGCATCCCAGGCCACCCTCTTGCTGGCTGTGTGACCGCAAGCTTGTTGCTTAACCACTCTGTGCTCCTGTTTTCTTGCCAGCAATACAGGGGTTGTAATACTTCTGGTGTGACGCTCATTCCTGTCACACACTTGGACTGTGTGGTAAATGTCAGCCCTCACCCTCTGATGATTTCAGAGCAACAGCCTGGAGCTGTGTGTGTTGATCCTTTGCCTGAATTCAGAGAAAGAACAGTTTCAGTTTGTGGGAATTTGGCCAGCTGCCTCCGCCAGGGCTCCTCCCACCCCACGCAACCCCGTCTGGTACTGGGTGGAGTGGGAGAGGCACTTAGGGCATCAGTTCAGAAAGATCTTCCCCCCTCCTCCCCTTGAGTTCTCAGCGTGAATCAGTTAAAGCGGGTCCCAGGAACCTGCCTGTTGTCCCCAGCGTGGGGGTGGGCCCATCCCAGCCCGTCAGGCGGCACAGAAGTCCTCGGGCCGCCCGAGAGCCCCAGAGACACAGGAGAGCGATTCCACCTGGGAGGGGCCTCGTGTTGGGCCCAGGGGTTCACGTGCCTTCACGCGCGCTCAGCAGCAGCCCCTGCTGTTCACTGTTCCCTGAAACCCGTGCACGCGGCGCTCCCGGGGGCTGCCCGGGCGTGCCCGTGCCCACGCCGAGTGCTGCGGGGCACACGCTTGTCCCTGGCGGCTCCGCCGGGGCGCTCGGTGGGGCTCCCGGGCTCGCGCCAGCAGCAGCAGGTGCTCCTCCCGTGGGCATCTACTTGGGCTCGAGGCCCTGTGGGTGGTCACCGCTGGCTCTCCTGTGTCCAGCTGCTCTCAGGATTGGGTTTTACATCCAGGCACTTCCCGGCCGAGTCCCCGCACAGGCTTCCCTCCCACGGTCATTCAGAATCCGGACCTCCTGCTCCCAGAACTGCCTCTAAGGGCCCGGGGCCACCCCAAGACAGCTGATGGGTGCTGGGTAGCCAGGCCCTCGCTCCTGACCAGACTGGATGAGGGGGCAGGTGGCCTGTCTCTCGAAGCTTCGGGGGCGACCCCATACCGTGAGGGGTTGCCAAGTCCACACTGCGCTGCACCCCTCAGCGTCGGGAGCCCCGGGGGGCCTTCCTGCTGCTGCTGTTGGCCGCTGGGCCCGGCCTCAGCCGAGTGGCCACAGCCTGGCATGGCCGCCCCGCTGCCACCCCGCCCACCGTGCAGCCCTGGGCCGGGGGCCAGGGCGAGCTGCAGGCCAGGTGGGCAAGGTGTCCGCTGTCCTTTGTTGGAGCGGCTCAGTGGTCACGCGGTTCTGACCTCCCGGGTGCCCGCAGGATCCATCACTTGCCTTCTCGCTCTCTCTAGATCCCCACGGAGACGCGCTCAGGGGGAGCGTACGCCAGGGAGTGCAGCGTGGGCCCAGCACCCGCGCCCCAGAGAGGTGGGTCGGGGGCCAGGGCTGGGACACAAGCCCGCTTCTCACCTTCCCAAAGCGGATAAAGCAGGGTGACCTTCGGGAGGGTGGTGTGCAGGGGTTCCTGAAACACACGCCAGGGTGGGCTGAGCCCGGGCTTCTGAGTTCCTGGCGAGAAGAGCCTGGGGCTGATCTCGGCGCTGTCCCTGGACGGGGCCTCCTGAGCCCCGGGCCCCTCAGGCTGCCCCCAGGCTCAGTTTCTCCGCTGCACTGGCCTCCCAGGCCGCTCGAGGGGGCGGCCGCACGTCGGAACTCGTTTCCCAGGGCAGTCGCCCGTCTCTGGTTGTCCCCGCTGAAGAAATGGATTTGGATCGGCTCGACCTGAACCCCAGAATCATCGCTGCAGTTAAGAAAGGTGTGTTTGCCGATGTTTATGTGACGTGATTGTTGTGAGAGTCTGCCCGTGCACTTGCGCGCGCTTTATGGAGAACGGTTTACAGGGCGGCCTGTCCGAGCCTGGGAACCCTCTGCCTCCTGGCCCCGGGCGGCGCCCCGAGGCTGGCCTGTGCAGTGTGTTTCACTGAAAGGCTGTTTATTTTCGCTGGAGCAGCACGTACGTACGGCGTCTGCAGTGACGGGACTGGTTCCCCTTGTGAGCCTTTCAGCACTGTGTGTGCATCTGCGTTGGTTTCGAGCGCTGTGCTTCTGCTGGGTCTGACTTTCGGCTCCTCACAGGCCTCCGTTTCGGGGGCGAGAGCTGGCTTCCTCGCGCCCCCTCTCCCCCGACTTGGTCCACCCACCCCCCTCAGCGGGAACACGGCCTGGGCCACATCAGTCATCAGAGTTGTCGCCGGGACATCACAGCTGTCACAGAGCCTGGGCTCACGGCCGTTTCCTTTCTTGACCATCTTCGGTTTTCCGCAAAGTTAGTGCTCGTCTCCCTTCTCGTGGGTGCGTTTCCCGTGCCTTCCAGTCATTCCCACACCTCGCAGGGTGTCTGCCAGGCCGGCCACCCCGTCTGCTGGCGTCTGGGCACATCCGTCCCCAGGCTGTACCGACTCCTCCACTGCCCAGTGGTCCCCGCACCCCATCCCCCAT
>SJYT01035753.1:281676-309885 GCA_006410635.1 Cephalophus harveyi
TCCCCCATCCTGTCCCTCCACCCCCCATCCCCCATCCTGTCCCTGCACGCCCTCCATCTCCGCCCCCCACGGTTGTGAGGATGCTGGGGGGTCAGGCGCTCAGCATTGGTGGACGGTGCACAGGGCTGGGCTGCTCCTCGCTCCTGAGGCCACGTCTTTCCCTTTGATCCACAGCGAGCAGAGCAGAGCAGGGTGTGTATTTGAGGCCGTTCAGGAAAGCCGGCGCTGTTTGTCCTTTGTGGGTGTGTGCTCTTTTTTCCCTTTCTCTGGATCGATTGGATGTATTGTTAGCGTTTTTTTTTTCCTGCTAGTTTAAAAATAATACACTGATCTAAGCTCAGAATCACTCCCTTGCCTCCCAAACACCAGCTCTCGGGCCTCACCCCGTAAAACCCCCCATGGTGCTGCCAGCGGGCTGACTCTCCCTCTTCACTCCCTGGGCACAGTGGACGTTCGTCTGGGTCCCTTCCTGCGGCCCCTCCCTGGCGATGCACACGCAGGCCTGTCTCAGGAGAGGTGTCTGGGGGCCACTGCTCCCTGACCTGTCATCCAGGGGTCCGTGCAGCTTCAGGGAGCAGGTGGGCCGACCACTGCCCACTGGGCCCCCAGGGCTGGGAGTCACCACTCTCCCTGCGTCACTGTTGCCACGGGCACCGCGTCTGACTGCGTCCTATGACCATTTCTGTGATTTCAGCCAAACTGAGATCAGTGAAAGAGGTCCTGCATCTTTCTGGGCCAGATCTGCAGAGACGGACCCACCTCTCCAGCCTCGATGTGCGGCTCCTGCTGAGGGCGGCTGCCTTGCTCCTGCAGGGACACAGCGTGTGCACAGGTGCTGGGGCCCCGGCGTGGGGGCCCCGGCGTGGGTGACCTGGGTGGGGTGCCCGCGGGCCTGGGGTCCTGGCATGGGGGCCTGAGCTCACCTGTCTCCGCCCCCTCCGCCCCCAGCGCTGTGCCTGCTCCGGCAAGAGGGGCCATTCCCTGAGAGGCACCAGCGCCTTAGCCTGGGCTGCCCCGTACTGGACGCGCTGCTCCGCGGCGGGCTGCCCCTGGACGGCATCACCGAGCTGGCCGGATGCAGCTCGGCTGGGAAGACCCAGCTGGCGTTGCAGCTCTGCCTGGCTGTGCAGCTCCCGCGGTGCCACGGAGGCCTGGGGGCTGGTGAGTGCTGGGGTGGGGGTCCCGACCTGCTGGCCCCAGGGGGCCGTTTCCCATCTCTTCAGGCCCAGAGGGGCCCTCTGCCGGCTGAGCGCAGAGCCCGGGACCTGCCTACGGGGACGAGCTGGCCTGGGGTGCCTGTAAATGGGCGTCCCCTACAGGGGACTGGCCCATGGCTGCTGTGACCACGTTAAACGTGGGTCTGTTGGACGTCTTGCTGAGAAAGCGGCTTCCCCGAATCAGATCCGAAAGCCCTGATTTTGAAAGGTGTGGTACCCCCCTCTGGACGTGCGCAGGCATCATGCGGGCACCAGGGGCTCAGCCACGTGGGGGAGCGCAGAGAGTGCTCCGGGACGACCCGGGGTGCAGGGCGTATGGGCAGCCCTGACCACTCAGGGCAATTCTCCTGGCTCCTCACCCCCCCCCACCCCGTCTGAAATTCTGTGGGAGCAGGACCAGGTCACAGCGGCTTGCACGCTCACAGATGGGCGGACTTTGTTGAGTTGCGGCGAGCAGGGGCCTGTCTCCATTGCGGCGCGAGGGCCTCTGGCCGCGGCAGCATCTTGCCATGGAGCGTGGGCTGTGAGCACACAGCTTTGGGCACACGGCACTTGGGCTCAGCCCTTGTGGCCCAGGACTTCCTCAGCTGTGGTTCTCAGGCACAGCAGCAGCAGCTCAGGGGCTCCAGAGCACAGGGCACGTCGGGTCTTCCTGGACCAGGGCTTGAACCCGTGTCCCCGGCGTGGCTCTGACCCACTGCACCACCAGGGAAGCCCCTGACTTAGTTACCACCCTTCCATCCGACGGTCATGTGGCTTGTTCACGCCTTCCGTTAGCACGTGGCTCCGGGTAGACGCCTAGGAGTGGTGCTGGGTGTCACGGTAGCTCCGTGGTTCCAAAGACTCTTCTCAGCAGCCGCTGCGCCGTCTCCCTTCCCAGGAAGGCTGGAGGCGGTCCCCGGCCCCCCACATCCCAGCTGGCCCTTGTCCCTCTGACCCAGCGTGGGAGCGTCGTCACGGTGGCCCCAGCTGCGTTCCCCTCGTGAGCAGTGGTGCTGAGCGTCTCGCCACGAGCTGCCGCTCACCCGCGTCTCTCTGCCCCTTTGAACCCTTGGGTGATCTGTCTTTCTGTGACAGAACTGATAAGTGATCTTTCTGTCATCTGGACACTAGGCTCTTATCAGATACACAGCTCACAGTACTCTCTCTTTCTGGAAGTTGCTCCTCACTTTCTCGATGGACTTTTGAAGCTGTTCCTCACTTTGATGGTGTCCAGCTTCCCTGGTCTTTCTCGCCTACGCTTTTCGTGTCGTGGGCCTGACCCGAGGTCTAAGGTTTGCGCCTGCGTTTTCTCTTAAGGGTGCCGTGCTTTGGGCTCTCGTAGCGGACCCGTTGTGATTGTTTTCTTATGTGGTGTGAGGCACGAGTGATTTCATCCTTTTGTACGTGGGCCTGTCTGTCCATCTGTCCCATGGCCGTTTCCTAAAAAGCCTGTTTCCCACTGAACTCTCCTGGGACCTCTGGGGAGCACCCGTGGGCCCTGGTTTTTTCCAGCTGCGGGACTCAGGCTGGATCTTCTGCAGGGGGTTCAGGCCCCGGTGATGTATCACCAGCGTTTTGACGAATGGCTTTTCCAGGCACAGCAAAGACCGTTCCCTCCACATAGCCTGGAACTGTGGGGCGAGCCTGACAGTGGGATCTGGGAACCTCTGATCCACGGGACCTGGGAGGGGCTCCCCGTGTCTGCAGGAAGGGGTGTTTCTGAAAGCACAGGTCCCTGAGAATGCCACCCACTCCCACCTGCGACGGCCAGGGGGCAGACCCCCAGGGTGACATCCTGTTGGCGAGGTGGGAGGCAGGCGCCGGCCAGCCCTGCCCTGGGTCAGAGGGAAGGCCCACAGGGCGGCGCAGGGAGGGGGCCGTGTGCTGGCCGCTGACCGCGCCTCGACTTCCCAGGGGCGGTGTACGTGTGCACAGAGGACGCCTTCCCCAGCCGCCGTCTGCAGCAGCTCATCGCCCAGCAGCAGCGCCTGCGGGCAGACGTCCCGGGGGACGTGATCTCCAAGATCAAGTTCGGCCACCAGATCTTCATCGAGCACGCGGCCGACGTGGTGAGTGTCTGAGGGGAAGCTGGCCGGGCCACGCACACGAAGCCCAGAGCCACGGTCAGGCCCCGTGCCCGCCTGCGGGGGGTCAAGGCCTGGGGCCACAGGTCCCACTCAGGCCAGCGTTATTCAGCGCCTGGACTTGGGATGGACTGGCCGTCCTGTGTGTTTCTGCCAACCTTGGTCCCGAGGAGACACACCACCTCCTGCCCTGAGCAAGCCCCCGTGTCCCCACCGGACAAGTGCCTTCGGCTCCCATTCACCCGGCTGCAGAGATGCCCGCTGCCCGCAGAATGGGTCCCGCTGCCCTGGCCGGCGTCGAGTGGGGCTCTACACCTCTGAGGGAGGGGAAGGCCCTCTTGCAGCCCCGGGGCCCCAGCCGGACAAGCCCCCTCAGACTGCTGGCCGCCGGGCTGGGCTGCCAGGGCACCGCCGTGTCTGGAAGCCGTGCCCGGGGAGGGGGCGGGCAGCCAGATGGGGCCGTCCTCTGTGGCTGAGTAACGAGGCGGAGGGCTCAGAAGGGAGCCGGGCGGTGGAGAGCAGAGCCCCCACCTGGGCCCTCCCCCGCTTCAGGGTTGCTATAGAAAGAATGTCAAGTAAAGGGTGAGGTGAGGTGAGGTGAAGTCACTCAGTCGTGTCCGACTCTTTGTGACCCCATGGACTGTAACCTACTAGGCTTCTCTGTCCATGGGATTCTCCAGGCAAGAATACTGGAGTGGATTGCCATTTCCTTCTCCAGAGGAACTTCCCAACCCAGGGATCGAACCCAGGTCTCCCGCATTGGAGGCAGACGCTTTAACCTCTAAGCCACCAGGGAAGCCCCTCCCCCGCTTCAGGGTTGCTATAGAAAGAATGTCAAGTAAAGGGTAAGATGTATAAAGTTTAATTTTTAGAAATTTACAGTAAAGTACATGATCACACGTAGCCTGGGGCAGTGGCAGAGCAGTGGCCCGGGCCGGGCAGGTCGCGGGCCGTCCTGGGCCCCGCGGTGTGAGGCGTAGGGGGGGTCAGGGCGCTGGGACGGGGTGTCGGTTAGCGCTGCGGGTACTGCCCCAGGCCCTCCAGCCTCGTGACCTTCACGGTGTCACCGGGCCCTCGGGGTGCGCACAGCAGCTCAGACTGGACTCCTCCGTGGCCACCTCACTGCAGAGGGAGGCGGAAGGTCAGGGCCGGGGTCAAGGCCCCTACCCACGGGGCTGCGCCTGGCAGCCCTGTGCACGCCCGGGCCGACACCCCTGCACCAGCGGCCTCGGGCCCAGGCCCCTCCGCCTCCCGGGGGACGGGGTCTCTGCGCCCGCCGCTCTGGGGAGTCCTGACCCCGCGACCCCTGGGTGGCGGGACTCACGCTCAGGCTGGCGTCTTCCAGGCCGCTGCTGCCGCTGTCGTTGTCCACAGCGAGGGGCTCTGCTGGCGGCGCCCTGCGGGTGAAGCACAGAGCGGACCTCACTCGGGGCGGGGACACGGGCACAGCGGCTCCCGGCAGTCCTAGCGGGGCTGGCCCCCGAGGACGGCGTCTCCCGACACAGTGCTAGGGGCCCCGCTGGGCGTCCGGGTGCATCGCCGGGCCCAGCCCGGGGGTCTGCACGTCGGACGCAGGATGGTCAGGCCCTGCGCCGCGCCCCCCTGGCTGGGTGTGGGCAGCCGGGCTGGCGACAGGTCAGCCTTGGTGATGCCGCTGGGGGCAGGCGGCAGGCAGTGCCTGGCTCAGGGCCACAGCTGGGGGCAGGCCTGGCCTGTGACGGCCCCGGGGGGGAGAGGAGCAGGGCAGGGCGGACGGGGGGCTCTGAGCCAGCACTGACGGGCCTCCTGGCCCCCAGGACACTCTGCTGCAGTGCGTGAGCGAGAAGGTGCCGGTGCTGCTGGCACGGGGCATGGCCCGCCTGGTGGTCATCGACTCCGTGGCAGCCCCCTTCCGCTGCGAGTTCGACGGGGCAGCCCTGGCCCTCAGGGCCCAGCGTCTGCTGGCGCTGGGGGCTGAGCTGCGGCGGCTGAGCTGCACCTTCCGGAGCCCCGTGCTGTGCGTCAACCAGGTGGGCCTCCCCCCAGCCTCCCGCAGGGCCGGGCCGGCGGGGTCCCGTCACTGACCGCTCTGCACCCTCCAGGTGACGGAGACCGTAGAGCAGGACTCGGTGGCCGGGCCGCCAGGGTGAGCGACGCCCCGAGAACGGGGGCTCTGGGCGGGTGGGAGGCGCTGCTGCCACAGGTGACGTGTGGTGTTTCCCATCTCAGGACGTCCCCAGCCCTGGGGATAACCTGGGCCAACCAGCTGCTCGTGAGGCTGCTGGCCGACCGGCAGCGCCCTGAGGCGACGCCTCTCGCCCCGCCTGGCCGCACCCTCAGCGTGGTCTTTGCTCCCCACCTGCCGCCCGCATCCTGTTCCTACACAATCACCGCCGAGGGCGTGCGGGGTACGCCTGGGACTGCGTGCAGCTGACCGCAGGGTCCAGGACCCCCCTCGGGGTGGGCAGCTGCCCCTGCTGAGAAGCCGGCTCAGCCCGTCTGCGGAAACCCCCTGGGCCCATGGGGACTCGTCTACAAGGGCAGCCAGTCCAGCGTGCTGCAGGGGCTGGGACCTCGGCCCTGGCCTTGGGGACAGGGGGTCCACTCCGGCAGGAACTCCTGCCCAGACGCAGCTCCCCCACCACGGCCGGCGCTTCTGCACGGGCCCTCTGCTCAGCCCGGCCACAACCATCCGGTGTGGAAGCCCGAGGCCCCACAGTCACCGAGGACACGCTGGCCCAGTTCCGGAAGGGCTGAGTCACCTTCGCCACGCCCCTGCCCACCTCCGCCAGGCAGCCGGCCCAGCAGCTGCGGACGAACGCACGCCGGGTGAAGGCGCCCGCCGCCCCGGGCCCTCCACAGCACTGGCTCTCTGCTGGGACTCCCCGAGCCGACAGCTGGGTGCAGGCCAACCCCCGCCCCGACACGGCCCGCCCCGCAGGCTCACCAGGGCTGGGCCGCCAGCCCTGGCCATCAGCACTTTTGTGTGTTTTTCTAGGACAGGACAATCCATTTCCAGCTTTTATCATGTTTTCAAAGTAGCCTGTGACCCTAAAAGGCTGAGTGGCTAGTGTTAAATAGGAAAAGCCGCTCTCAGGGTTGGAGTTTCACAGAGAGCCTTTCTGCAAAGTACAGAGACTTTACAACAGGAAATAAAAGTTTATTTTTGTAATTAACTATGAACAGTTCCAAATGATTTCCTAGGCAAGTCACAGCCACAATGAGAAAAGAGAACGGGAACGGCCGCCCCAGTCGGAATACAGGCCGCCCCAGGCTGCAGAGGTGCGGACCTGCACGCATGCACCCACGCACGCCCCGGAGACCACATCCACCCACCCAGCTGACGGGCGTCCCGGGGAGCCCGCCTGTCCTCAGCCCTCAGCTGCCCACACCCCAGGGACAGCCAGACGGCCCTCGCAGGCCCACGACCCTGCGGGGCGGCCCCACACCACTGTGGGAACCACCCGCGGCCCCCGCCACGCTGGCGAGTTAAGGGAAACAGCACGCGCGTCTTTGGGTTGGGGATCCCACGGAGGGTGTCTGTCTGCCCAGCAACTGCGCTGACTTGAGCCTCACCTGGGCTGGTGCTGAGTGCTGCTTTAGTTTCCAGAAACCCCAGGATCACTACCTCGCTCGAGCACAAGCGCAAATAGAAACCCATCAGAGGCTGGCCCCACACAGACGTAGCAGGCCTTCCCAGGAGCTGAAGTCTGCCGCGTGTGAGCCCCGTCCTCAGGGAGGCTGCTGCTTCCCTGTGGGGACGACCACTGGGGACGCGCTCTTCCTGGCAGTCTTCTGACCCGACAGGAACACTTTCAAGTTTCAGAAAATAACCAGCTGAATCCCTACAGCCCCCGGGGGAGGGGCAGGAGGCTAGAAGGCCTGGGTCCCCCGACCTTCGCCCTGACACACGCCTGCCCTCACTCCTGCGGACATTCTCAGCTCCTCCACAGCCTGGGTCCTCCGGCTGGAGCGAGTCTGACTTGTCAGAAACGATGTAGAAACGGGTGCTGGCCCCCAAGGGTCGCCTCACCAGGAAAGGAGGGCGGGCGGGCAGCCCCGCTGCTGCCCTCTGAGAACTACACGGAGCTTCCCTCAAAGACCAGACCAGGGCGCCCCCCACTGAACAGGCCAGCTCTCAGCAGCCCGGCCCCGCGCACCCAAACGCTGCCTCCACGCGGCCTTGCAGAGGCCACCACACCCTGCGGAAAGGGGCCAGCGGGCTCCAGGCCAGGCCAGGGTCACCCCAGGGCCTGCAGAGGAGGTCTGTCCCCACCAGCTGGGAGCGTTCTGTCCTCAGCCCCAGGCTCGGTCTTTCTGAACACCCTTTGTTTTTCCAGAGACCGCGATCACTAAGGGAACCTGGGTGGGTTTCACACGTCCTGAATCAGCTCCACGGCTGGGAGAAAGCCTGAACGCAGTGGAGGCAGGGGCTGTGACGGCGCCGTGGCCCCTCCAGGCTGTGAGGCGACAGACACATCGCCCCCCACCTCGACAGGCGCCTGAAAGGGCCACAGTGCCCACGTGGGGACGCTGACCCGCTCCTCTCCTCTCCGTTCCGGCACCTCTGGGGAGCACTCAGAAGGAACGCCCTGACCCCTGCGCGGCTGCAGCGCACAGCGGGGTCAGGAGCCCCTGCCTCCAGGGACGCAGCGGCACTCACAGGCAGGCCCGGTGCAGGGAAACTCCCCAAGTTTACAGCTCCGCCTCGCCGTGACAAGACCCCAGGGGGCTGCTGCCGCCCCCTCCCCTGCTGGGATGAAGGACACGCGCAGCAAGGGCACCCCCAGAGGGAGCCCAGGAGAGCCCCAGGGAGGCACAGCAGCCGACCCAGGGCGGCTCGTGGGGGCAAGGCGGCTGGGAGCGCCTTTGCTGGGACACCTCCCACCTGATCAACAGGAAGATGAACCACGCCTGGAATCTGACGGCACCAGGACGCACACCCCCACACCCGCCTCAGCGAGCACGCGCCCCACGCTCAGCGGGCATCACCTGGAGTCGCCCTCAGCGAACCAGCTGGCCCTCATCCCCTTGAGCAGTCTCAGGGCTGATCTGAAAACGCTTCCGTCAGAACCACCCTGTGTTACTTAACCCTCCAAAGAGCTTTGAAAAGGAAAACACGCATCTCCACGCGCCCGGGGCCCAGGAGGGGCTCGGGCTGCGAAGGGCCCGCCATTCCCGTTCTCCGAGGGCATGTTTAAGGCTCCCGTCTCAGTGAGCAGCCTTAACACAGCACAGCTGAAAGCAGGCTTCAGAGCTGGGCCGAGTCGGTGGACAGCGGCCTGGCCATCGGCTGGGCAGCTCGTGGGCACGGGCTGCAGCACGTAATGGATCTCAGGAAAGGAGGCGGCCCTGAAGGGGGAGGGCCCTGGTCAAGCTCCGAGGGTCTGCGCGTCAGCCTCGGGGCTTAACTTAGCTCTGCCTCTCCCGGGGGCCTGACACTCGGAGCCCTCGAGCCTGCCAGACAACACCTTCGTTCCTGCACGAGAGACCAAGAGGAGAGGTCACTCTCCCCAGCGCCTCACGGACACCGGCCTCCGTGGTCCTGGTGCTGACTCACGTCACAGGAGCCCTGCCGCTCAGACGTGCGTGTGCAAGAAGCAGGAATCGGGTGAGAGGACTGTATCAACTCCCGCCTCAGGGACACCGGCCTCCGTGGTCCTGGTGCTGACTCACGTCACAGGAGCCCTGCCGCTCAGACGTGCGTGTGCAAGAAGCAGGAATCGGGTGAGAGGACTGTATCAACTCCCAACCTTGTGAAAACAAAGGGGCTTTCCTTCACGTCCTCACCAGGAACACATCCTCCAGGCCCCACGCAGCCCCTGACCAGAGGCCTGTGCATAGCCCCCCCGGGCGCTGGGGAGCGGGGCTCAGCACACCAGCTGGCCCTCCACCACCTAAGGACATCACAGTCACCAGGGGGACGGAGGCAACTGGGGGCTGGGTGCAGTGCCCAGGACGCCTGGTCCAGGGGACAGCTGCCCGCCCCAGGTCACAGAGGCGCCAGGGGCCCGGCCCCACACGGAAGACAAAGAGGCCACGTCTGATGCAGAGGGGGGTGCCAAGAGTCTCTAATGCAAAGATGGCCGGTTCGTGTGAGACTTGGACAGGTGACAAAGTGACTCTATTCATCTTAGTAAAATTTCAGGTAATTTAAAAACACTGAGCAGCTTAGCCAGATGTTATATTACTTACACACTCCGGCACTGCTGGAGGCTAAAATCATAAATAATACACATCAGCAACTGGTCAAGCTTTGTCATTACTTTATCATTTAGCTTTTAATTGTCAATCAACATTCTGAAGACCATTCATACACTAAGAATGTTCCCAAAGGGAGCACTCCCACAGTTCCACAGTTAGGTCCATGCCGACTGGGAGCACGCCATCATGACGTCTACTGGTCTGGGATCAGGAAGGCTAAACGCTGACAGGCTGGGCGGAGACTGCGGCGGTGCGGAGCCAGGCCCGGCCAGCACGGTCCGGAAGGCGAAGGGTGCTAAAGCGGGGTGGGGCTCCTTACTTGGAAATGGTCTTCGGCCGCCTTGCCACCCACGTTAAGGACATTCAGAGAACTGGCTCGCTTCATGCTGCGCCGGCCCGGCGGACATGCAAGGACAAACCGTCAGCACGTGAGTCACCAGGAGTGGGGAGCGCAGCCAAGCCACCCCTCCAGGGCCTGCCAGCACGGGAGCAGGGGCCGCCCCCGCCCGGGAGCAGGCCTGCAGCTCGCCCAGGTCCCAACACAGAGGCCCCGGATATACCGTATTCCGCACCCATTAGATAAAAACCGCAGTTTCTCCGCGTCTTCCTCGGCAAAAAGCCTGTTTCGGATAAACCTCAACGTCCTCAGAGCCTCCCTTTCTGAAGCCCAGCTCCCCCGGGAGCCAAGAGGCCCGACCAGCGCAGCCCGTGGGCCCAAACACGCGGCCCTGAGCAACTGTGCCAAAGAGGGCCCCGCGAAGCTCACTACTGAGATCAAATGCATGAACGCACTACGTATTTCATAGATTTTTCCACATTAAATCTAAGAAAAAACAAATAACCTTTTATTAGTAAAACTCTGAGGCTAGGGTTTCTCTGCCTAGAAACCAAAATTTAAAACAAATTTCATGGCTTTGGATTTACACAAAACATAGTGCTTTGTACATATATTTACTTTTTTCTTCGATTTGACACCTTTAAAATACTTAATATATCCTGCAAATTACCTACAATCTAAACTTAAATTATGGATAGTTATAAAATAGTGCACTGCTTACTGCCACTACGGATGACCTCAAACAGAAAATCACCTTAGCTTTAAAAGCTAAAAGGACCAACAGGAAGGGTGATTTTTAAGTGTTTTTAATAGGATCAGTAACTCTGCATCTGACCTGTTGATGTCAACAGGGACCAGTGTGCTGAGCGCGTGGCCGTGAGGCTGAAGCACAGGTATAGAGGCTGAGTGCAACCAGACATGCACACGCACACCTGTGCACACACACACGTGCACTCCAGCTGCAGGCGCCAGAGGCCCGGGAACGGCCGAGTGGCCACCGGTGGCGCAGGCAGAGTGCCAGGCACGCAGCAGGCACGTCCTGGCATCTCACCGAACAAACTACACCGAAAACAAAGTCTTAACTGACTTATCCCCCAGGTAAAACTCGCTCCCCAGACTCCCCGCCCAGGACAGGACAGAAACATCCCCAGGAACCTGGAGCCCTGCACGGCTTTCCTCTGTCCAGAACCTCTCAGGAGCAAAGCGCGGACATCTGGGCATGCTTCACGATTCTCCAATGTAATTGGCCAGCTAGCATTTTCTAAGAAAGATACACCACCTTTGTGCTCAAACTTCTCTTTACAAGATGAGATGAAAGAGTAACTTGATGCCTGTCAACACCTCCTCTAAATCGCATCCTCACCCTGACTTAAACCCTCAGGGTCTGCAATGCCAAGGTGCCCTGGGCCTCCTAGACTGTGCCCACCGCAGGCCACAGACCCCGCTCCCACAACCCTCAGCTCGGTGCCTCTCTGTCAAATGTGGCCCAACCAGCAGCACTGGCACGACCCAGGAACTTTCTGGAAGGGCAAGACCCCCTTGCGTGCCCCCTGCCCATCAGAAACGCAGGGACAGGCCCCGGCCCAGGAGACCCTGAGGCCCGCTCAGGTTGGCGAGCCACCCGCCCAGTGAACTAAGACTGTTACTCTTATCTGGAAAGATTACTTTGTCTTATGCATTTGATGGACTAAACCTTCTAAATTTACTTTTCAAAAGTTCCGTAAGATGCCATCCCAAGTCATGCTATGTATGAATACTGTTAGTCTGTTCCGATGTGGGCTTCATCCCCATCAGGCCTCAGCTCGGGCTTGCCCGGCCCTAAACGCCATGAACGGGCCGCACCAGAGGCAAACCATGAGCTCCGCCACAGCCCGGGACTCGGAAATGGGCTCCGCACTGCAGACAGGCTGTTAAGACGCCCAGACCCTCAGGCCCGCCGACATGTGCCCACCCCGGGGGGCGGCCTGTAGACACCGAATGTGTGCTGTGTGGTCCCTGCACGCCTCAGAGCCGGCTGCGGAAGGAGTGGAAACTCGGCAGGAGCCCAGCAAGCGGCTCAGCCCTCCCAGCGTTGGGAACAAGAGGTTCAATCTTCCAGACATCAGAGGGGCAGGCAGCACCCCACTGTGTTAATTCTGGAAACCAAACGGGGGCCCCTCAGGACCTCCTTCCCTAACCGTGCTCGTCTCCTCCAGGCAGGACTGCCGTCTGCACGACAATCCCCCCGTCCAAACCCTGCAGCGGCTTCACAGCGGATGTTGGTGGAGCTCACCCAACTCCCTGTGCAGACGCGGCTGCAGACACTTCTGAGAGGCAGGGCGACGGCAGCATACAGGCGTCCAACCATCCCTCTGGCCTCAAAGCCAGTGGGAAGCAAGTCTTCCAGCAGCCGAACCGCGGCAGGGCCAGAGCTGGCGCAGGCCCCTCTCCCCACCAGCGAAGCTCGGGCCCGAGGGTGGGGCTGGGCGACACCAGGGGCCTCGGGACCCGGACCCTCTCCTAGGACGGAGGAACAAGACGGGACATGCCCAACAGCCAAGGGACCCAGCTTTGCATTCTCACCCATCACCCAAAGGAGTGACGGGCCAGAGGTACTACAGCACTCGGCGAGAGATGCTTTAAAGCTGGCTCACGCCAAGAGCCGACCTTTACACAGCAGGTGCCGTCTCAGGGAGGCTGAGTCTCACCGACAAGCTGACAGCAGAGCCCGGTGCTTCTGGAAGAGACACGCCCGGAGAGGGAGCCATCTACACTGGAGACCGCCCACCCCGTCTACACCGCAAAGAACGCAGCAACCCGGCGGCCCGCCAGCACTGACGAGAGGAGGACAGAGAGCCCCTCCCTGATGACCCTCACGACAGGGAGCACCCTAGAACCAAAATCCTCTGACAACTTAAAAGCTCTTGTTCAAAAGACCCTAAGGGTCCATCACTGAGACTCTTTTCTAAACGCATGGCAAAAGCTAAGGTTTTTTAAATCTCCAAAAGAAATTCATTATAACAAAACGTCTTGTCAAACCATTTTCTTCCTACAGTAATACCTATATGATGGGATTTAATATACTCATAGCTGGCAGCTGATTTCAAAAGATTAAAACTGGCTTTAAAAGTGAATAATGCATGATAAGAGAAAAGAAGTTAGTATACTCAGTATTTTAATATTAAATTCTTACTTTTCACTGCTAAGACTTTCTTTGAACATGTAACAAAACTAAAGGATTCCATAAATTTCTTTTAAAGCCTTCAGCTCTTTTAGCCTCTAAACAGGAAATTTAACAATTATTTCTCAACTTGTCCTGGCAAATAATTAGACTGCAACTACTGAACCCTTGCATGGCTACCACGTGGGACGCAGGCTGGAGTGTGTGCCGAGGCCGGCGGGTGAGGCGGGCACGGGCGCGGGGGCGCGGGGCTGGAGATAGTTACCCAGGGTTCTTTGGTTCACTGTCTCGTGAACTTCCTCCCTTCAGCTTCCTAACCAGCTTCTCACTGCTGCGTCTAATTGAAGCCCGGAGTTTGCTAAAGGAACCACTGCGTTTTAAAGATCCAGTGCCATCCTGAAAGAGACGTGAACACATGTGAAGCTGCAGGGGGCTCTCCTTCCCAGAGTCCACATCACAGCTGACCTGCCGGTCCGTGACCTGCTGGTGATGATCCCTACTGAAATTACCAATTTACCGTGTATGTAAATACACTTCAAAGTCTTCCCATTGTAAATTTCATTAAAGATAACCCAAAGAATATGAAAATCTTTGAACATCAAAAAGCTTATTCAAACAAAAATAATAAAATCCCCCCCAAAAATTAATTACATTACTGTTTTAAAACAAAAGATACACAGAAAGTCTCAAGGAAATTAAGGCAGCTTCTAGAAATATCACCAAAATCAAACTCCACGTTTAATGAATATGGAGGCACGGGGTCCACAGAACGGTACAGGACCCAAAGCGCTCGGGCCCGACATGGGCAGCGCCCGCCCAACAGCGCCGCCTGCGCGCGGCAGATGCACGGCCGCGCGCTCGGGCTTAAAGGACTGCCGTATTACCTGCCGATTATAAAAGCGGTGGCCAGGGAAACCACACACGCATTCTATACGTGAACTGAAAGCCCTGGACCCGTGCAGGCGGCAGGTGGCACTGCGCCCAGCTCCCCACTCCCGACATCAGTAACTGAGACACGGGCAGCATCTGGACATGAAAATCAAACACTCAAGAGGGAAAGTGTGTACAGAGCAACGTTTATTCCCAGAAAGAACCACCTGGTTAGATGAATAGGCGCCCCATCCCTCCCCCTCTAGAAGGGGAGGCCGTGTTCCCCCGGCAAGGCCACATTCCAGGAAAGCGTAAGAAGTTCTACAAGGCAGACAGACACCAAGACACAGGTCAGTTGGAGTGAGTTTATTAGAAGTTAGAAAGACACAGATACACAAATCACTGAACACTTAAAGATTAGTAGAGAAAAGCAGAATTGCCAAAATTCCACATGGAGACTACACAGCAGATTCTACTTGAGCACGATCCAAAGGGGAGCGCCCAGGGCCCAGGGTGGTCCCGCCAGGACCGCCGGGCGCCCGGGAGAGCACATGCCCTACTCTGACAGCCTAGGAGGGTCACGGGCACCGTCATGCCATGGCAGGGACACGGGGGTCTACCAACTACTTCTCACAAAGGGGACAGCGAGTCGCGCTTCGTTGTCTAACTTGCGTATCACGCAGTAGGTGGTGTATTAATACAGTCTGTATTACTAGGTATGTATCTGGCAAAGCTACATGTACACAGAGACACGGAACCCCCGACAGGACAGCAGCACCAGGAGTGGCCAGCCAGAGAGAGAATCCTAGGGATGCTAGACAGCAGTCAGCACTGGAGAGAGAGGAGGAGCCCGTCATGCAGGAGACAGCGGGTGTCGCGCAGGGCGGCTAGGCCTGTCAGACAGAAACGGAGAGAGAGCCCGTGAGCGGGCGGGGCGCGCCCTTGAAGCGCGGCCAGCCCACAGTATTTCTAGGTCACAGCTCCGTGGCGGCGTTCCAGCCGCTGCGGCCTCCGGGGCTTCCCGCTGCCTGCTCCCGCCAGCCCCGGGGAGAGAGGCCCTGGGCTACCTCTGCTTCATCCACTCATCACACCGAATCGTCATCAGAATAAAGTCGAACAGTTTAGAACACGGACTGGCAAAGTGGCAGAAATCTCCTTGATATGCAACTGTGAAACGTCTTTCGAGTTACTGTGCATAAGGAGATTCCGAAATGAAAAGCACAGTGGCCACAGGAAGAGCCCGCGGTGGGCGAGGCGTGCACTCACGCCAGCCCTGACCCAGGGATCCTGCAGCCCTGCGCTACACAGGGACCCCTGCGCTACACAGGGACCCCTGCGCTACACAGGGACCCCTGAACTCAGACAGGACTTCCTCTAAAATACACTGACATTTCAGACGTTTTAAGAAACACTGGCTTTCAAAGTTTATAGCACATTTTAAACATGCAGTTGATAATCCAAAGTAAAAGTAACTATGGAAGCAGATCTCCGCGGCAGCGCGCATCCTGGTCCTGGCCGGCGGGGAGCCCGCCCACAGGGACCTGCGCCCGCCCACCCGCGCTGACTCACCATGCGATGCTGAGCAAGTCATTTAACCAGCCCGAGCTTCATCTTTCTCATCTTTAAAATGGAAAAATAAAACTTGTTACCAACTCCCCATCAGTGCTGGGAGGACAAGAAAACATAAGTTCTTGCTGCTCTTCAGAAAAAGAATGTTATTAAAATATTAATATAATTCTGTAAACAGTACAACTTCCGTTCACTTCAAAATTCAGTGCTACACTATAGAGTGTCATTTGTAATATTCCTGTCCTAGACCCTCGAGTACGGAAGAGTCACTTCACTCAGGTTCCAGAAGTGCCTCTCCCAGACACACACACACACACTCTCTCCCCGCCCCCCACAGGGCAGGCTGGGGGGGACAGACCTGGGGAGGGGTGCCCGCCCTCCTTGCTCTCAGCCCCTGGGACCACCCCCTGGGACCCTCCCGAGAGAACCATCAGGACAGCACCAACCCACCCAAACTGGGTGGGTTTCTACTCAGCACACACTTGAGGGCTGGGAAGTGGCCCTGCATTCAACTTGGGAAACAGCCTGGATCTCTATTCGGCCACGGAAGAGGACCTGCATCAAAGAGTGGGCTTCTCAACAGACACTAAGAGCACAAGGAAGGGGTCCAGAGCTGCGCGGCAGCGCGCATCAGCTGCGGACGCAGGTGACTTGGTACTCTTAAACTCTTTTCCTTTGCTAGGTTCTCGTTATCTTCCTAATGTCATTTTTTAAAAATAAAAATTAAACTATTTGTAATTAAGAGTATATCTCATTCCCAGTAATCCTAGGGAAGAGCTTACTGGGTGAGCAGCTTTCGGAATCATTAACACGGGGGGCACCCTGACAAGAACGCTGACGTGCAGCGGGGCTCCTTCCCAAGGACCCCAGGCTGACGCTCCACCCAGAACGGGAGGCGTGCGGCGTTTCCCGGAAGCCTGGTGGGGCCACTGCCAACGCAATCCCTCAGTCACAGCACAGCCCTGCGGCTCTGCATGGCCCGCTGGGAACCCGGTCCAGGATTGACACACGTGGGCCGCAGAGACCCACGAGGCCAGCGTCACCCAGAGAGGGCTTCTGTGCACGGAGCGTCTGTGTCTTCAGAGGCCGGACCATAGAGACTTATCCTGAGAGTGACTGCTAGACCTGAAGAGTCTACCTAAAAACAACGCCTGATGGAGTTACTCTTCCAGGTACTTCAGTTATGATCTTATGGTACATTAAAAAGAACAGAATTGTACCTCTCTAAACAAATTATCTACCATGTTGAGAATCTGATCCAGAAACTTCACCAGAATTATTAACACATGTCCAGCAGGCTTGCGGCTCTTGTATTGTAGTAGCGTACGCCTCAGCTGGGTGCTGAGCCAGCCGTGCCGTGTCCGCAGGGGCCGTGACCATAACCCACTCGTCCTCTCTGACTGCCCTTCACGGTCAGTGTCACTTCTGAGTGTTGAGAGGCCTGGGCCTGGGGTCCTGTCAAAACCCAAGTGAGGGCTACTCAGCGCTTTCCCTCCGCCTTCCAAACTTTTTAAGGAGCACTGAAACCCTTTTGTGTTTTTGTCCACTTGGCTCACATTTCTTTATTAGGGGACAAATTCTTTTACCCGTGAAATCCTTTTTTAAAAAATTAAAATCTAACGTAGAACCCCAATATAAAATAAAACCTAAATAGCATTTTCTCATTGTGAGTGTGTACCAAGTCCTTATGATAGTGAAGAAAGGGGCGGCAGGCTCACAGAGCCTGTGATCTGAAACATGAAGTTACAGACAGGTCCAGCCTCGGCGCTTGCCTCAACTCTCAGTCTATTTCTCTCTCTCATCCTGACCGCGTAACACAGAAAATCTTAACGCCCACAGCAAAGTGGCTGCAAACAGCAACAATTCTGCATCTGCTTGCCTTGGAGCCCCAGGGAAGCCTGCACTCACGCCGAGATGGCATCAGGCACTTAACCTCACACCTGGGCAGAAAAGGTGGGGACAGCGTGTGTGAGCCCCAAACCCAGGTGACGCTTACAACAGGCTCCTCTGATTCAGCAAAGCTGAAATTAAAGAACACCTAAGGGTGCATACGGCTTTCTTGCTTCCTCTTAAAACATATGCAGTGAAAATAAAACAAGTCAACTGCTGGGAACAGCATGGCCCCCGAACCTCAGCACTCCCGGGGGAAGCCAGTCTGAGAGTGAGGCCCACGGGAGGGGTCTGAGCGGGCTCTCGCTGCCCCTGCCCGGTGAACTCTCTGCCTACTCGCTGCTTCACGGAGACCCCGTTTGCGGGGGGTGGGGGGGTCCTTATGCTGCCCAAAGTGATTTCAGGTGCTGCGCTGGATGACCTAAAACCTAGATTCTTTTCAGCCAGTGAGCCCACTGCCATGCCAAGGGCCCTGGAATGGATTTTGTCAGACACGGAGCTGCTGCTGTCTAGGAGTTAGGTAAGAAAGCACCCAGTGCCCACTGTGTGCACGTCCTGAGTGGCAGCCTGTCCCAGCGAGCGGAAACGTGAGACGCAAGCGGGAGCAGGCAGGCACTGGGGCGGGAGGTGGGAGCCGCCACCCCTCGTATCGAGGACTCCACGGCTCACCCCATGGGGAATGAGAAAAGCTCTCCTCAGCCCGGGTCTCAGTCTTGAAGACGTTGAGAGAGCCCTGAGGTGTCAATGATTTTCTTATCCCATGATGTCACTCAAACAATGACCTAGAAATACTGTCTCAAGAGAAAGCTCCCCCAGAACCTCACTCTGAAGGATCAAACCCCGCCCCCGGCTTCTCAGGACTAGCGGAGGGCGGGCCCTCCACCCAGAGCGCGGACAGCAGCCAGCGCGGGGAGAGCACGGTACACAGCGCGGCTGGACGCGGACGCCCGCGGGGCTGCGCCCCGGCCGGGCCCACCGGGCGCGGGGCCAAAGCACATGCTGATTGGTTGTCTTGGCACAGGAGGAACCACAGCCAGGAAGCTGCCAGAAAAAAACAGTAGAGGGCGCTCTCTCTCAGAGTCTGGCCAGTAACGTTCTGTGTAAAATGTCAACCTAGAATGCTGACCCTTGCCCAACTACTACAGCCAGAGAAAATCCCGAAGAATAGATTCAGAAAGACGGACTGTAAGAAAGACCCTGAACTATTTGGCAAAACATCTGAACCGCTGCAACTGGTCAGACTGTATTCTTTATTGTTGTTTAGTCCAACTCTTTGCGACTCCATGGACTGTAGCCCACCAGGCTCCCCTGTCCATGGAATTCGCCAAGCAAGAATACCAATACTGGAGTGGGTTGCCATTCCCTTCTCCAGGGACTCTTCCCGACCCAGGAATAGAACCCAGGTCTCCCGCATTGCAGGTAGATTCTTATCACTGAGCAACCTGGGAAACCCTCATCAAATTGCATTATATGACTTCCAAAACCAAAAATGAACACTACACCTGACTGTATTAAAAGTAAAAGTGCATTCAACCCTCTCCCATAAAAGTGAAATTTCAAAGACACCAGCTCAATGTGTTACAACACCTCACTGGAAAACGTGCAGAAGGCCACCTGCTCTCTGACAACCCTGGAGAAGAGCAATGGGAAGACGCTCCATGGAGGCAGAGTCTGCCAGGGAGGCGACAAGAGTCCAATGCAGGCACACGCTTGCAACCCAAGGCCCCGGCAGGCCCCTCCACAGGATCTCCCAACCCAGGGCCTGAGCTGTGTGTCTTGCGTCTCCTGCAGAGGCAGGCGGCTTCACCACCAGCGCCACGCGGGAGGCCCTGTCCTATTCTCTTCTACAGACAAGTCCTATTTGGATTATCATCTTCCTTTGAAGGCTTGATTAATTCTAACAAAATCTACAGCAGCCTCGTCAGTGAAATTAGGAGCACTGAAGTTAGCAATGAAAATGGGTTAAGTTAAAAAAGCGAGTTAGTTCTCTGCCGCACTAATCCTAACATTAAAATCAAACCAGATGATGGAGTATGCGTTAAACAACCAGGACACTCAATCAGCATTACGTGCTCAGAAGAAAGCCAACAGCTCTCACAGATTCCTAAAGAGAAGACAACCTCTTCAAACAAGGAACAGACTGCAGTATTAGCAGAAGATTCGAACTTACAAAAGGCTTAATTTGTACTTTGAGAAAAAGAGGCTGCCTACAGGTGAGCCGGGAGGCGCCGGGCCGCGGCCACCGCGCAGGGCTGGGCAGGCGCGCCGTGTACTGTACTTACCCCGTTCCACTCTACGCTCATACTCACTTCCTCCCCTCCGTCAGGGCCGCTCTCGTACTTGACCACGTCCACGCTCAGGCTCTCCCGGCTCCGCCGCTGCTCCGTGTTCTCAGGGTCGTTCAGCACTTCGGCAACTCTCTGTTTGTGAACATTGTCAAGACCCTGCGAGGCAGGCAGGGGGACAAGGGTTTGATCCATTAGCACTGAAGTTTTACTGCGGGCTTCTTTCCTTTTTTAAATTTTTTATTGACGGATAACTGCTTTACAGAATCCTGTTGTTTTCTGTCAACCTCAACACGAATCAGCCACTGGTACACACATCTCCCCTCCCATCTGAACCTCCCTCCCGTCTCCTGCCCCATCCCGCCCCTCCAGGTTGATTCAGAGCCCTGTTTGAGTTTCCTGAGCCACACAGCAGACTCCCAAGGCTCTCTATTTTGCACGTGGTGAGATAAGTTTCCCTGTTACTCTCTCCATGCCTCTCGCCTCTCCTCCCCGCTCCCCAGGTCCCTAAGTCTGTTCTCTGTCTGTTTCTCCACTGCTGCCCTGTAAATGAATTCTCCAGTACCATTTTTCTAGATTCCATATACGAGTTAGAAGACAATATTTATCGTTCTCTTTCTGCTTGCTTCACTCTGAATAATAGGTTCTAGGTTCATCCACCTCATTAAAACGGACTCAAATGCATTCCTTTTTATGACAATTTTCTTAAATTTACTGAGGTTTGATTTGTGACCCAAGATGTGGTCTATCCTGGAGAATGTTCCATGTGCATGTGAGAAGAGGGTGTATTCTTCTGCATTTGGATGGAATGGCCTGAGGATATCAATGAGATCCACCTCATCTAATGTCTCATTTAAGGTCTGTTTCCTTATTAATTTTGTCTGATGAGCTGTCCGCTGGTGGGAGTGGGGTGAAGTCTCCTGCTATTACTGCGCTGCTGTCAATTCTCCTTCTACCCCTGTCAGTGTCTGTCTCATGTGTTCAGGTGCTCCTGTGTTGGGTTCACAGATATTTACAGTTGCTATGTCTTCCTATTGGATGGATCCCTTGATCATTATGCAGCATCCTTCCTTATCTCTTGTCATCTTCTTTATTTTAAGGCTACTTTGTCTGATACGAGGATTGCTACTCCAGCTTTCTTTTGCTTCCCATTTGCATGGAGTATGTTTTTCCAGCCTCTCACCTTCAGTCTATACGTATCGTTAGGTCTGGAGTGGGTTTCTTGTCAACAGCATATATATGGGTCTTGTTTTTGTAACCATTCAGCCATTTTGTGTCTTTTGGTTGGCGCATTTAATCAATTTACATTTATAGTAATTATTGATATATATATTCCTATTGCCATTTTCTTAATTGTTTGGGGTTGATTTTGTAGATCTTTTTCTTCTCTTGTATTTCTTGACTGTGTAAGTCCCTTTAACATTTATTGTAAAACTGGTTTGGTGGTACTGAATTCTCTTAACTTTCGCTTGTCTGAAAAGCTTTTTATTTCTCCATCAATCTTGATCCTTGCCGGGTACATTAATCGTGGTTGTAGATATTCCCCTTTCAGTACATTAAATATATCCTGCCAGTCCCTTCTGGCCTGCAGTTTCTGCGGAAAGATCAGCTGTTAAGCGTATGGGGTTTTCCTTATGTTACTTGGTGCTTTTCCCTTGCAGTTTTTAATACTCTGTTTTTGAGTTTAGTCTTTGCTAATTTGATTAGTATGTGTCTTGGTGTGTTTCTCCTTGGGCTTATCCTGTATGGGACTCTTTGCACCTGTTACTACTTGATAGACTATTTCCTTTTCCATGCTGGGGAAATTTTCAACTATAATCTCTTCAAAAATTTTCTCATACTCTTTTTCTCTTCTTCTTCTGGGACCCCTATAATTCAAACATTAGTGCGTTTGATATCGTCCCAGACGTCTCTGAAACTATCCTCAGTTCTTCTCATTCTTTTTACTTTATTCTGCTCTTCAGAAGTTATTTCCACCATTTTATCTTTCAGCTCACTGATTTGTTCTTCTGCTTCAGATATTCTACTGTTGATTCCTTCTAGAATATTTTTAATTTCAGTAATTGCGTGGTTTGTCTCTATATATTTACTCGTTAGTTCTTCGAGCTCTTTGTCGATTGATCCTTGCATTTTCCTCCATTTTGTTTTCAGGGGCTTTGATCACCTTCACTGTCATCTTTCTGGATTCCTTCTCAGGGAGCTTGCCTGCCTCCTCTCCTTACTTGGGTTTCTGGGTCCCATTTGTCCCTCTCTTTGTGTAGTATTCCTCTGCCTTTACACTCTTTCTTTTTTTACTTACTGTGCTTGAGGTCTCCTTTCCCAGGCTTCAAGGCTGAACTCCTCCTTCCCTTTTGTTTCTGCCCTCCTATGGTGGGTCCGTGGTTTGTGTAAGCTGCGTAGGGGTGAGATTTGTGCTGAGCTCTTTGTTTGTTCTTCTTCCACTGGGCAGGCTGAGTGAGGTGGCAGTCCTGTCTGCTGATGGCAGTTTGCTTTTTGCTTTGTTCGCTGTTTGGATGAGGCATCCTGCACAGGGCACTACTGTGCATGGGTGATGCCAGGTCGCGCGTTCAAGCGGCCTGTCCTTTGTGGGAGTTCTCACTACCTGATACTCCCCAGGGTTAGCTCTCTGGTGGTCTAGGGCCTTGGAGTCAGTGCTCCCACTCCAAATGCTCAGGCCGTGACCTCTTATCAACCTCCCCCTCCTCCTAGCAGGACTGTGCCACGGGTTTTGCCTGTGCGTTCACTGGGAAGACGGTCACCAGCCTCAGAGACCCGTGGGGGGGAAGGCGATTTTCCTCTTGCTCAACTGCTGCACCAGCCTTCTCTGTCCTCCACGCATCCTGGGACTCTGACCTTCTGACTCTAGTTTGAGTGTCTACTGTGGATTTCTGAGATGACTAAACATATAGTAGGGGGAAAAGCTCTTAAACCTTGGAGGGGAAGTAAGAACAGTGATTCTTAAGAACATGCAGACTTGTACATTTCACCGTATATAGATTTTTACCTCAAATTTGAAAACACTATGGCCAAATACTGAGCTTCGGGTAATGAAGTGCATGCTGAAGTATTTAGAGGGAAGTGTACCGAGGTATACAACTTTGAAAGGCGTCCGGACAAAAGGCCTGAAGGACGGATGGGGAGAGACGCTCACGACTCGGTCTAGCTGTTAAGCTCACGGGGACAATGTCTGGGGAGTTTCATCGCGAGGTGCCGGGGAAACACCCAGGCTCTAACACTTTAACACCAACTGCTTGGTGTTCTGCACCTCCAAAACAAGTACAGGGTGAAGACTCACGGATTACACTGTTCTCAGTACAATGCTTTAAGAAATTAGCCCCTGGCTTACAAAAGGCATTTTCAGGGCAAACTCTCCAGCTCCTGAGAGAGACGGGACGCAGAGGCCACACACCTTACCCTCAGGGTCACCCGCGCACACCCAAGCGCAGCTCCCTGCACCAGCGCCTGGCAGCAAGCTTCCCACGTGTGCTCCAGAGCCACCTGATGGCCAGGTAGCGCCCGCCTGATGTTCCAGATGGAACTTCCACCCAGACGGCACACGCAAACACCGTCCCGTCACTGACCCTCACAGTTTCTTCCTCGAGGGGCACAACCCCAAACAGACCACACGCTGCTGTGACTGCCACAGTGAAGTGGACCTTGGCCCTCCTGGCAGGAGAGGCCGTTCTCAGCAAAGCACCGGCAACCCCTTCCTCAAACGTCTGCAGCTCAGCTCCGGGTTCAAGACGCTGCTGGGTAGTAACTCTGTGCAGTGCTGGTTCACAGCAAGGCCCAACGATGCAGGTACATCACAGGCCGAGAGCCGGAATCCCACACTGCACACACCCAGGGCGCGTGCTCAGAGTCCCCCTCCCCAGAACACCAGCCCCTCAGTCGGAGACCCAGGGAGGGTGACAGGAAGGGGCGCCCGCAGGGGCACAGGCAGGGAGAGGACCATGGACAGGCCCTCTGCCGGGCCTCCTCTAATCCCTCTGCACAGACTCTTGACGGGTAACTTCCACCCAGCCCAAAAGTCACCATAAACCAACAATCGCGTGATAGCCTGCAATATACACCATTCTGGGGAAAAAACCACATCAGCCCCTCCAGTCCTAAAAACAGAAAACAAAACCTGCCACCTTTATACACGTACACATGTATAGTAACATGTTACCCTCTTAACTCTGAAAACTGGTAACTGAAGGGCACAAAACAAGCCCTTTCCTTGTATGTGCTTTACAAACCACGTTTCAGCATAACTAAAGCACCTCAGATGACGAAGTCAAGTGCTTCAGTAGTCCTTTTATTTCCAAATAGCATTCCATCACATGGACACACCACGAGGTATATCCATTCACCTATCGATGAGAGTGCAGCTGTCTGGACACTCCACCTACGGAAACCAACGCTGCCATGAACGTACTTCCTCCTCACTCACGGAGGCCATACCTGCCAATTTACCCGCTGGCCAAAATGGATCTGTCATCCCAAGTCAACGCTCTTAGTGCTTCCGTGGGGATTCACTGACACGCGGAGTGGAGGAAAACTCAAGTCAGGTGACGCGCACGCCTGCACTAGGACGGGAGAAGGCGACTCCGCTCGCCTACTGCACCCCACACTGCAGCCAGAGCCCTGCCCCTGCCTCGGTTACCCAGGACCGCGCTGCCTGCACTGTGGCCGGGGGCCCCTCGAGCGGGGCTCCGGGGGCCTCCGGACGTGCCTTATGGAGACACCGAGCTCCCATCAGGCAGGAGTCAGCGCTGCCAGCCCTGACGTCAACATTACTGTGTCAACAACACTCACTAAAGAGGGTGTCTCTGAACAGGAGCCCAGCGGAGACAGGCTGTGTGCTGATCTGGCGACCGAGTGTGACCAGCCTCGCAGGAACCTGGCTGTACCTCCCAGGGACAGGGGTTCAGAGCAGCTGCATGGAACCCGGCGCAGAGGGAGGGGAGCCAGCGGCATCTACCTCAGCACCCGGCTGCCCTCTCTCGGGCAGGTGCCGGGAAGGGCAAACTCTCCAGCTCCTGAGAGAGACGGGACGCAGAGGCCACACACCTTACCCTCAGGGTCACCCGCGCACACCCAAGCGCAGCTCCCTGCACCAGCGCCTGGCAGCAAGCTTCCCACGTGTGCTCCAGAGCCACCTGATGGCCAGGTAGCGCCCGCCTGATGTTCCAGATGGAACTTCCACCCAGACGGCACACGCAAACACCGTCCCGTCACTGACCCTCACAGTTTCTTCCTCGAGGGGCACAACCCCAAACAGACCACACGCTGCTGTGACTGCCACAGTGAAGTGGACCTTGGCCCTCCTGGCAGGAGAGGCCGTTCTCAGCAAAGCACCGGCAACCCCTTCCTCAAACGTCTGCAGCTCAGCTCCGGGTTCAAGACGCTGCTGGGTAGTAACTCTGTGCAGTGCTGGTTCACAGCAAGGCCCAACGATGCAGGTACATCACAGGCCGAGAGCCGGAATCCCACACTGCACACACCCAGGGCGCGTGCTCAGAGTCCCCCTCCCCAGAACACCAGCCCCTCAGTCGGAGACCCAGGGAGGGTGACAGGAAGGGGCGCCCGCAGGGGCACAGGCAGGGAGAGGACCATGGACAGGCCCTCTGCCGGGCCTCCTCTAATCCCTCTGCACAGACTCTTGACGGGTAACTTCCACCCAGCCCAAAAGTCACCATAAACCAACAATCGCGTGATAGCCTGCAATATACACCATTCTGGGGAAAAAACCACATCAGCCCCTCCAGTCCTAAAAACAGAAAACAAAACCTGCCACCTTTATACACGTACACATGTATAGTAACATGTTACCCTCTTAACTCTGAAAACTGGTAACTGAAGGGCACAAAACAAGCCCTTTCCTTGTATGTGCTTTACAAACCACGTTTCAGCATAACTAAAGCACCTCAGATGACGAAGCCAAGTGCTTCAGTAGTCCTTTTATTTCCAAATAGCATTCCATCACATGGACACACCACGAGGTATATCCATTCACCTATCGATGAGAGTGCAGCTGTCTGGACACTCCACCTACGGAAACCAACGCTGCCATGAACGTACTTCCTCCTCACTCACGGAGGCCATACCTGCCAATTTACCCGCTGGCCAAAATGGATCTGTCATCCCAAGTCAACGCTCTTAGTGCTTCCGTGGGGATTCACTGACACGCGGAGTGGAGGAAAACTCAAGTCAGGTGACGCGCACGCCTGCACTAGGACGGGAGAAGGCGACTCCGCTCGCCTACTGCACCCCACACTGCAGCCAGAGCCCTGCCCCTGCCTCGGTTACCCAGGACCGCGCTGCCTGCACTGTGGCCGGGGGCCCCTCGAGCGGGGCTCCGGGGGCCTCCGGACGTGCCTTATGGAGACACCGAGCTCCCATCAGGCAGGAGTCAGCGCTGCCAGCCCTGACGTCAACATTACTGTGTCAACAACACTCACTAAAGAGGGTGTCTCTGAACAGGAGCCCAGCGGAGACAGGCTGTGTGCTGATCTGGCGACCGAGTGTGACCAGCCTCGCAGGAACCTGGCTGTACCTCCCAGGGACAGGGGTTCAGAGCAGCTGCATGGAACCCGGCGCAGAGGGAGGGGAGCCAGCGGCATCTACCTCAGCACCCGGCTGCCCTCTCTCGGGCAGGTGCCGGGGCGGGTGCGCAGGGTTAGGCAGGAGCTCCAGGCCTCGCTCCCAGAGGAGCTTCCCAACTGCCCTCTCTGGCAGCGGGGCCGCCCACGCCGCCACCAGCCGTGCGCAGGGCTGTAGTCCCTGCACCTCCTCCCTGACACCTGCCATTTCTGCTGGTTCTCGTTCCGGCCATCCGAGAGGGCGTGAAGGGCGCCTCGCTGCAGTGTGCAGCTGCGCCCCGGACGCTAACCCCTGGCGTGTCCCTCGACGCGCTGCTGGCAGCTGTGCGGCATCTTCAGAGAAGTGTCGGCGTAGGGCCTGTGTCCATCCTGTCCCGAGCTGCTCCTTTTCTTCTCATACGTTCTGGACGTTAGGCCGCGTCAGAGATGTGGTCTGCGAACCCGCCCGCCCTCTGGGGGGCGCCTTTCTGTTTTCGTGACAGTGTCCGCGAAGGCGCGGGCGTTTCTGACTCCGGGCTCTGACCGGCTTCCGCTCCTGCAGCCTGCGCCTGTGGTGTCATGTTTCCCTCACTTGAGCAACCCCAGTTTATCTGTACAAACTAAAACAGTCAATGTTTTTTCTCTCTAAACCAGTGTTTCAACAAGTCTCATGAAACAGAATCAAACACAAAGCCACAAGCAGAAGGCTGCTGACTGACCTGTTTACGAGACCTCATGGCTGCTTCTTCCAGCGTTTCTGCAGCTTCAAATTTGCCTTGACGTCTGTAAAGTGCCCCGAGGTTTTTTAAAGTAGTTGTGACAGTTGGACTGTAAGAAAGCATATAATTCACACACCGATTCAATGAAGGTTTCAGAGCAGCCGCTATCAACAGCACCTGATCTAAAGGACAAACATACTTAGGTCTGGCTAAAGTTAAATTTCTACAGTACCTTTTACCTGTAAAACTCTAAAAGGCTCTTCTAACTCATGCATCCCCTCCTTACGGCACTGAGGCCTGCGGCTGGTGGAACAGACCCCAGTGCCCTCTCCGCTCACACAGCCTACTGGGCGTCTCAGCAGGAGGGTCTGCGCTGGGTCTGTCTGGTGGCCATCGGCTTCCCCTGGAAGCAGAGCTGACTGTGCCAGGCAGCACGGAGGACACGCACTCCAGCGCTGCCATCCACCCTCCCCTTTCCCTTTCAAGGAGGGGGAGCAGAGCAGAGCCAAAACCATCACCAGCGGACCGAGGCAGAGAATGACGGCTGTGTGTGCAAAAGAAGACCAAGCAGAGTGAACACAGATGGCGCTGCCGTGCTGCTGACAGAGCAGCCTCGTTAACCACAAGAAATAAACCCAGCTCACGTCACTGCAGATAAGCTCCAGGAGCCTTTGCCCTTATTGATGACAGGAGCCTTAGAAATAAGCTGGGAACTCCCTGGTGGTCCAGGCAGTGGCTAGGACTCTGCGCTCCCAATGCACGGGGTCCAGGCTCGACCCTTGCTCAGGGAACTAGATCCCACATGCTGCACTGCAACTAGGTGGGAGGGCCACAACCAGAGAATCTGTGCCACCAACAAGACCCTGCAGGGTACAAGAGCTTCCATGCATGCTGCAACTAAGACCCAAAGCCACAAAAGAGGTACCATGGTTTTAAATAAAAAAATGATAAAGCAGCTATACTCCATGTTTTGAGACAGTTTACACAGTACTGGGAGAAAGCATGTGAAATTCAGAAATTATGATAAGTGCTATGGGGAGTCAGAGGAGGGATATTTATTCCAAACTAGGGGCTCAGAATAAAAGAGTTTTCCTGAAATAGTAATAGGAGACCATCTAGTCAAGGCTATGGTTTTTCCTGTGGTCATGTATGGATGTGAGAGTTGGACTGTCCAAAAAGCTGAGCATCAAAGAATTGATGCTTTTGAAGTGTGGTGTTGGAGAAGACTCTTGAGAGTCCCTTGGACTGCAAGGAGATCCAACCAGTCCATTCTGAAGGAGATCAGCCCTGGGATTTCTTTGGAAGGAATGATGCTAAAGCTGAAACTCCAGTCTACATGATCAACGC
>SJYT01035753.1:309907-352129 GCA_006410635.1 Cephalophus harveyi
TGCTTTTGAACTGTGGTGTTGGAGAAGACTCTTGAGAGTCCCTTGGACTGCAAGGAGATCCAACCAGTCCATTCTGAAGGAGATCAGCCCTGGGATTTCTTTGGAAGGAATGATGCTAAAGCTGAAACTCCAGTACTTGGCCACCTCATGCGAAGAGTTGACTCATTGGAAAAGACTCTGATGCTGGGAGGGATTGGGGGCAGGAGGAGAAGGGGACGATCGAGGATGAGCTGGCTGGATGGCATCAGGGACTTGATGGACTTGAGTTTGAGTGAACTCAGGGAGTTGGTGATGGACAGGGAGGCCTGGCGAGCTGCATTTCATGGGGTCGCAAAGAGTTGAACATGACTGAGCGACTGATCTGAACTGAACTGAACTAAATGGGAGACTAGTAAACTGAGTCTTAGACGACAGGTGAAAGTTAAAACAGGAAAAGACTACAGACAAGAAAAGCGTTCCGGTCAGAAGAAGAAACAGCACTGGGCCAGGCTGGCGGGCTGCTGGTGGAGGAGCCACGTCGCCCACTGCAGACAGGAGGCCCTGAGGCTGCAGGAGACGGGCCGTGCACCTGGACACAGCTGCCAAGTGGGGGCTTTGCGGGCTGCCGGCCTGCTCCTGCGATTCCACCCTATGGCCTTCAAGGCTATGTCTCCGCTTGGCCATCTCTCCTCCTGCAACCTGGGAGCTAGCCTTAAGACACAGCATTAATGAACAGGGCCCGTGTTTTTGCCCATGGGATCATATTAAGGTGGGTTTTATATAAATTATCTCACTTAAAAAGTTATGGAGTTTTACTGGAATCTGGGGCAAATAAGGGCCTGTGCAGCCACACCACCTTGAGGAACTTTACACACGAGGTGGTTTACAGGCTGCCTTTAAAGCACCAGCACCTCCCACAGCTGAGGCCTGTTTCCCAGGCAAGCAGACGCACCTGTCAACTTTGCAGGCCTTGTACCAGCCACCATACTCTCCAAAAGACGTCCCATCCTTCTGCTTTCCCTAAATTGCAACAAAGAATTTCAAGTAGATAATTATCAAGTAACATATTCAGTTTGGAAAACTTCACAAAATAATGTGTTCTTACTTTGCATTCTTCTCTCTCCTCAGCATGCATCCAAATGGGCTTATTTTCATCTATGGAAGAAAAAATAACATGCTATGAACTGAGGCATGAGAGAGTCCACTGTGTAGAAGCTGTCAAGCTCCAGCGTTTGCAAGGTTTCTGTTTTGTTTTCCATATGACCGTTCCCAGATATTACTTTTCACAACTAGGACAGACTAGGCTTCACACTGGAGAATAAGGACTCTTGACGGCAGAACCAGACCCAAGCAACAAGGATGAAATGGCCGCTTAAGCGCCATTCTGTGAACGGAAGACATGGAATCAAAGGTGCCTACCCAGACAGGGAGGCTACTGTCAGAAACGCGGACACACGCTCGAGGCCTCGTAAGGAGACCTTCTGTTGTTGTTCACTGACTTGTTTCTCCAAACATTTACTGAATGCCTACTATTTTCTGAGAGCTGGGGATTCACAGGTAAAAAAGAAATTACTTCAGTTCTCCAGCACCCGAGGCGCGAGAGTGACCCTGTTTGCTGTGGGCTATTTGATGATGTGTGTTTTGTTTCCTAGCCTCTTTCCCAGCAGGGTCCAAACTGTGCTCCTAGCGAGCTGCAGACGCTGTTCGACTTCCCTCAACACAAGCCAAGCTGAGTGTCTACAGCAATCCTGACCCAGTGCGTCTGGGGTTCACAGGTCCTCTGCTGTTTCCCAGGGCGCAGAGTCTTTAGCAGAAAGAAAGTATGTTTCTTTGCAGGCATCTCCCAGTGGAGCTTGGGTACAAACCCTATAAGGAAACTTTCAATGCTAGAACCTTCACGTAACACTTGGGACCATTTAGAATTTGAGAAACCCAACATTAGACAAAGTCCAAGTAGTAAAATGTTGAGAGAAAAAGTGAAAAAACTACACATCAATATTCCTTTAAATGTTCCTTAACTTTTGAGAATGCTGACACATACCACTCATCCAAAACTTCCAAACAACTAACGTACCGCAACACGGCAGGCAAGCAGCCTTGCAAGTGAAGGCTATGGCCTGAAACACGCTAAGCTGTCAGCATAAAGGAAAATAATCATAGATGCGACTCTACATAAAGTGTCGTTGCAACTATACAAATCAGTAAGGAAAAAAGGAAGGAGAGACACTAGAAACAGTGAAAGACGTATCTGGGTAATGAAACGGCAGAGATTCTCCTGTTCCCGTCTCTGCACTTATTTTTGAGGTTTCCCGCAATGAGGACGTATTTCAGGCTCCGGAGAACAAGACCTGTGTCCCCGCCCAATCCAACCACTCATAACTTCCTGATCTGGACAAAGCACTGAGCTCCAGGGTGCTCACTCCTAAAATGGAGTAAGGCATGACCCACTTCACAGAACTGCCAGGAAAAGTAACATTACAAATTTCAACTGCTTTCTTTTTTCATTGAAAGACTAGTGTACATTGTTAACTATTATTATGATTATTTCGCATGTCATAGGAGAAGACTAAAACTAGTTTAAAATATTGGTTTTAAAAGAGTGAATGCTTGCACAGAAAAGGAAACCATAAACAAAATTAAAAGACAGTCTACAGAATGGAAGAAAATATTTGCAAAGTATACAACTGACCAGGGATTAATCTCCAAAATATACAAACAGCTCTCACAATTCAGCAACACAAAATACAACAAACAACCCAATCAAAAAATGGTCAGAAGACCTGAATAGACATTTCTCCAAAGACGACATACAGATAAGCAACAGGCACATGAGAAGATGCTCAACATCACTAATTATCAGAGATGCGCAAATCAAAACTATAATGAGGTACCACCTCACACCTGTCAGAATGGCCATAATTAAAGTTTACAAACAATAAGTGTTGGAGAGGGTGAGGAGAGAAAGGAAGCCTCCTGCCCTGCTGGTGTGAATGTAAGCAGGTGCAGCTGCTACAGAAAGCAGCATGGAGGTTTCTCAGAAAGTGGGAGTTACCATATGACCCGCCAGGCCGCTCCGCGGCCCACGCCCAGGGAGGAGGCCACTGCAAAAAGCCGCAGGCGCCCCCACGCTTAGAGCCGCGCTTTCACAGCAGCCAAGAGCTGGAAACAAACCAAAGGTCCACCGACAAATGAACAGAGAACATACACACGATGGAACGCTGCTCAGTCACGAAAAACAAAGAATGAACAATGCCATTTGCAGCAACATGGGTGCAGCTAGAGCGGGTCCTACCAAGTGAAGCCAGACAGAGAAAGACAATAACACAGGACGCCACGTGTCTGGAGAAGCTGAATTACGACACAAAGGAACCTACCCACGACACAGAAACCAGACTCAGCGACAGAACAGACTGGGAGCTGCTGGCGGGCGGGGGACGCGGAGAGGGAGGCCCGGGTCAGCAGGCGCAAGGGTCACACAGAGGATGGGCAAACCACGAGGCCCTGAGCAGCACAGAGACAGTAAGCAACCTGAGATAAACCACAGCGCAGAAGACACTTTAAGAATGTACATATATTCATAACCGAATCATTTTGTTGTAAAGCAGCAATTAACATGTTAAATCTATACTTCAATTAAAAAAATAAGCAAAGGAAAGACAGTGAGACTAACCAAGGAAATTCTGCAAAGGAAGATTAATCAGAGAGCCCTTGACACATCACACTCTACCTTCACCCCTCCCACACCTGCCTCACTTCAAACCATAGCACCCAAGAAGATGTGTAACTGACACAAGCAGCAGTATCTGCATCAGTGGAAAGAAACAGTTCAACACAAAACCACCCCCACCATTAACAGCAGCAATAAAACCACTGACTTGATAAAGAATTTAGAAAATGACCAATAAGACCTTAAGACTTGGTGGTGGGAACAGATGGATTATTCAGTTAAGGGTGCTGGCACAAAAACTGTTTAAATATCTGAAAAAATATTTTAAATCTCAATCTTTTTTAAAAAAAGACTGAACAGTATTTAAAACTTACTGACACTGCAGTATTCTTGCCTTAAGAACCCCATGAACAGTGTAAAAAGGCAAAAAGACATGACACTGAAAGATGAACTCCCCACCTTATTTATTGGGTCGGTAGGTGCCCAATAAACTACTGGAGATCAGTGGAGAAATAACTCCAGAAAGAATGAAGAGATGGAGCCACAGTGAAAACAACACCCAGATGTGGATGTGACTGGTGATGGAAATAAAGTTCAATGCTGTAAAGAACAATACTGCATAGGAACCTGGAATGTTAGGTTCATGAATCAAGGTAAGTTGGAAGTGGTCAAACAGGATGGCAAGACTGAATATAGATATTTTAGGATTCAGTGAACTAAAACCGACCGGAATGGGCGAATTTAACTCAGATGACCATCGTATCTACTACTGTGGGCAAGAACCCCTTAGAAGAAACGGAGTAGCCCTCACAGTCAACAAAGGAGTCCACAATGCAGTACCTGGGTGCAATCTCGAAACAACAGAACGATCTCTGTTCGTTTCCAAGGCAAACCATCCAGTATCACAGTGATCCAAGTCTATGCCCCAACCACTAATGCTGAACTTGAATGATTCATGAAGACCTACAAGACCTTCTAGAACTAACACCAAAAAAAGATGTCCTTTTCATCATAGGGGACTGAAATGCAAAAGGAGGAAGTCAAGAGATAGCTGGAGTAACAGTCAAGTTTGGCCTTGGAATACAAAATGAAGCAGGGCAAAGGCTAACAGTTCTGCCAAGAGAACGCACTGGTCATAGCAAAAAAACTTCCAACACCACAAGAGACAACTTTATACATGGACATCACCATATGGTCAATATTGAAATCAGATTGATTATATTCTTTGCAGCAAAGATGGAGAAACTCTATACAGTTGGCAAAAACAAGACCAGGAGCTGACTGTGGCTCAGATCATGAACTCCTTATTGCCAAATTCAGACTTCAACTGAAGAAAATAGGTAAAACCACTAGGCCATTCATGTATGACCTAAATCAAATCCCTTACGATTACACAGTGGAAGTGACAGATTCAAGGGATTAGATCTGATAGAGTGCCTAAAGAATTATGGATGGAAGTTTCTAACACTGTACAGGAGGTGGTGATCAAAACCATTCCAAGAAGAAGAAATGCAAAAAGGCAAAATGGCTGTCTGAGGAGGTCTTACAAACAGCTAAGAAAAGAAGAGAAGCAAAAGGCAGAGGAGAAAAGGAAAGACACACCCATCTGAATGCAGAGTTCCAAAGAATAGCAAGGAGAGATAAGAAAGCCTTCCTAAGTGAGCAATGCAAAGAAATAGAGGAAAATAGCAGAATGGGAAAGACTATAAAGATCTCTTTAAGAAAATCAGAGATACCAAGGAAACATTTCATGCAAGATGGGCACAATACAGGACAGAAATGGTATGGACTTAACAGAAGCTACAAAGAAGAAGTGGCAAGAATACACAGAACTGTACAAAAAAGGTCTTAATGATACAATAACCATGATGATGTGATCACTCACCCAGAGCCAGACATCCTGGAGTGCGAAGTCAAGTGGGCCTTAGGAAGCATCATCACAAACAAAGCTAGTGGAGGTGATGGAATTCCAGCTGAGCTATTTCAAATCCTAAAAGATGATGCTGTTATCATCACAAGGAGACTCAATCTGCCAGCAAATCTGGAAACTCAGCAGTGGCCACAGGACTGGAAAAGGTCAGTTTTCATTCCAAACCCAAAGAAAGCCAATGCCAAAGAAAGTTCAAACTATCACACAATTGTACTCATCTCACATGCTAGCAAAGTAATGCTCAATATTCTCCAAGCCAGGCTTCAGCAGTACGTGAACCGTGAACTTCCAGATGTTCAAGCTGGATTTAGAAAAGGCAACATCTACTGGATCATCTAAAAAGCAAGAGATCCAGAAAAACATATTTCTGCTTTATTGACTATGCCAAAGCCTTTGATTGTGTGGATCACAACAAACTGTGGAAAATTCTGAAAGAGATGGGAAGACCAGACCACCTGACCTGCCTCCTGAGAAACCTGCATGCAGGTCAAGAAGAAACAGAACCGGGCATGGAACAACGGACTGGTTCCAAACTGGGAAAGGAGTACGTCAAGGCTGTATATTGTCACTCTGCTTATTTAACTTATATGCAGAATACATCATGTGAAATGCCTGGCTGAATGAAGCACAAGCTGGAATCAAGATTTCCAGGAGAAATATCAATAACCTCAGATACACAGATGACACCACCCTAATGGCAGAAAGTGAAGAGGAACTAAAGAGCCTCTTGAAAGTGAAAGAGGAGAGGGAAAAACTCAATATTCAAAAAACTAAGATCATGGAATCTAGTCCCATCACTTCATGGCAAATAGACTGGGAAACAACGGAAACAGTAACAGACTTTATTTTCCTAGTCTCTAAAAATCACTACAGATGGTGACTGCAGCCACGAAGTTAAGACACTTGCTCCTTGGAAGAAAAGCTATGACCAACCTAGACAGCGTATTAAAAAGCAGAGATATTATATTACTTTGCTGATAAAGGACCATCTAGTCAAAGCTATGGTTTTCCAGTAGTCATGTACGGATGTGAGAGATGGACCATAAAGGAAGCTGAGTGCCAAAGAACTGATGCTTTTGAACTGTGGTGTTGGAGAAGACTCCTGAAGGTCCCTTGGGCAGCAAAGGGACCAAACCACTACATCCTGAAGGAGATCAGTCCTGAATATTCATCGCAAGGACTGATGCTGAAGCTAAACCTCCAATACTTTGTCCACCTGATGCAAAGAACTGACTCACTGGAAAAGACCCTGATGCTGGGGAAGACTGATGCAAAGAGGAGAAGGAGCTGACAGAGGGTGAGATGGCTGGATGGCATCACCAACTCAATGGACATGAATCTGAACAAGCTCGGGAGTTGGTGATGGACAGGGAGGCCTGGCGTGCTGCAGTTCATGGGGTCGCAAACAGTCAGACACAACTGAGAGACTGAACTGAACCAACATTGTTGTTTACTGAGGTTTTAGCTATATGTACTAATCTAATCCTACTGTTAGACAAGAATCCACCTCAGTTAGGAGAAATGGATTTCCTGACAAGAAGCCACGCCATGCGTTTCAATGCTGCACCACAGTAAAGGTGGCCTGTGGCCTGAGAGGCACGCCCCAGCCGCCAGTCAGGGCACACCTACCTGCACCTTGTGTCCCGTGTCCTAACGTTTGTGTGGAGGAGAAACCCAAGTACAGAAAAACCGCTTCTAACTAGAACCCAATTAACTGCACTGCATGCTGCTATTTTTAGTAGAGAGAAGTTAGCAAATCACAAGCAAAGTTAGCAGATCACTTCCCTGAGTAAAACTTATTTGAAGCAGCATTAAGTTGATGACCTGGAATCAACTGAAACCCAGCAAGGCTTCTGCAGTGAGAGGACACGGAAGCTGCCTATGGACCGTGAAGTCCAGGCAGGTGAGCTGGGGTCCAGCAGGGGCCAAGGCAGACAGAGTCCGTCTCCAGAATGACAAGCCCGAGGCACTGCCATCTTCCGACAGTAACACAGCCGTGCTGCTCCACTTCCCAAAGAGGAAGACGAATGCACTTCTCAAAAGGTTTTCAGAAGTGCTTTCCAGAAATTCTCCATAAAAGGAAGTATTTACTAACCATAACCTCTTTTCCCCACGAATCCTAAGGTTTCCAACACACTGGTAACAACTGTCCACATTCTCAACCCCGCTTGTCATGGCCACCGAAGGGGCGCAGAGGCCTCGAGTAATCAGATACTGTTTTACTGAGCAATTAAAGTCTGACAAAATATTTATTCCAAAACTGTGTATTAAGCACCTACAATACTTTAAGGACTATAAAGGAGACAGGCCTCAGCTCCTTACGGCCGTCAGACAATCCGGAGGGACTGGGCTGGGTAGGGGATCTGCATTTCTGACAGGTCCCAGGTGGTGCTGAAGCTGCTGGGTTCCTGCCGGCACTTTGAGAGCCGCTGGACCACAGAACAATTCAAAAAGCAGCTGAGGACTCCAGAAAGGCTCTCTGGAGCTACTGCAGCCAGGCTGTGCCTAAAGCAAGCGCAGACGTTGGGTGAGGGCCACCTGGAAACACATGCGGCAGTGGGCCACCACCCTGACTGTGATGACCTCGGTATTACTGAGTTTTAAACTGGAAATCCCCATGTTTAACGCACCCTACAGCTAATCTGCTTAGAAACCAAAGTGCATCTCTTACCGTCCACTGAACCAAACTCCCTTTCGTGTGCGCGTGTGAGGATCTCTTTGTACAGGGTCTCGGCTTGCTTGAATTTTCCTTGCTTCAGGTAGCAGGAAGCCTCAAAATAAAACAAAGCACTTACTACTCTTCATACGTCGGGGAAGCACACATTCTCATCTACAGGTTAAACTATGAAACAGCGCTGAGGTTTCAGGAAGAAAGGAATCTGACTACCTACAGAGCTGACCTTCTGTCAACATACCAGGTTATTTTTTGTTTTGGCCACATTGGGGTCATCAGGCCCCAGTTTTGTCTGGTAGATCTCGAGGGCTCTCTGATAATAATATTCCACTTCTTCGTACTTGCCCTGGTTCTGGCACAGTAAGGCCAAGTTATTTAACTGCTTGGCAACATCTGGGTGATCTTTTCCCAAAACCTAGGAATAAAAAACAGCATTAGAAACACTTGTTATTTTTTTCACAGGGTACCATCCAACCCACTCCCTACCCTACCATGAGAAGGCTCTTCCTAAACATCAAGAGGACTGTGCCTTGCTTCCAGGCTTATGATACTTAAGCAGCCACCCATGCAGTACAAAAATAAGCAGCATTAGTTGAGTCTTCTTGGGGGAGGGAGGAAACTGTGCTGATTTCCTTCCCAAGCTTTGGAGTCTTATCCTTAAAATAATCCTACATGGTAGGTAATATTATGGACATTCTGAAGATGAAGAAACTGGATTTTATAAAGGCTATCTAATAAGACTGCCGAGTTCCAAACACGCCCAAACTCATACCCAGCCCTTCTGACTCTAATGGCATTACACTCATTCCTGTGAAGAACAGCCTCAAAGGGAACTTCCGGCTCCTCAGCTAACATCCTACGCATCCCCTCTTTAAAACCAGATTCTGTGATCACAAACCAGGTCCCTCCCACTTCAAACTTCACTGCAGGGCTCTTCAAACTCAAATGTGCTGTCCCAGACACCCAAAATTTTGTCTTCTCCCAGCCCCACCGAGCTCCCCACTCCCACCAACTCATCCTGCAGGTCTCAGGTCCCCTCAGAAGGGACCTCCTTATATCCAATTTAAGGGACCCCCGAGTCCGTCCCCACCCAGTTAACTCACAAGTACATCACTTGGGCTTTTTTCCTTCTTTGCTAGTATCACTGCTCAAAACTGCCCTATTTATCAACTTAGCTGTTTGCCGCCTGACTCTCCCCTATTAAAATGCAAGCCTCAGAGAGCTCTGTCTCCGGGTCTAGATGCAATGTTATCTCAGCACCCAGAAAGGTGCTGGCCCACAGGGCGAAGAATAAACACCGAGCTTCGCGCTCAGGACCTGACAAGCCTTCGGTCCCGCCCTGCGCCCCCACGAGGCAGCCGCCTCCCCACCCTCCGCGCCGCCCTCTTCTCCCTGGCTGGGAAGCCTAAGACTCGGCTCCAGACCGACTGATGGCGGGAGGCCATGTCAGCACAGCCCCAGCCCTGGACCTGAAGAAGCCGCCGCTCTGCGCTCTCCCTGAGCGCTCAGCCAGAAGCCAACGTCTGCCTGGTGGACCGTGCTCCCAGGGAAGAGGCGGTGGCTAATTCAAACACATCAACTCTAATCAAGTGAGGGTCCCCAATACATGACCTCAATACATGTTTGCCAGATGAGTGAATGAGAGCAAATAAACATGAAAGAACCTAACAGACCATCGTCTAGAGTTCATAATCCACAGCGTGAGACATTTGTGGTTCTCCCTGATTTTAGCCCCAGCCCACTCAAAACCTGAGTGGATAAATAAAAAATAAAATAAAAATTTCATTTCTTGATAAATATCACGCAAATGACAGCATGGACAAAACTTTACCTGTATGATTTGATAACAAGCTTCTTTTCATTTTCCCTTTCCCAAGTCCTTGCCATTATGACTCGAAATTAAAGGATTAATCTCTCAATATCAGTGATAAGTAACATCTGATAATATGGTAACATGTGATAACAATGACGCACACAAATTAAAATACCATGACGTGCACCTGCCCAGTGTCTGCAACATCTGAATACACAATTATATGGAGTACTGCGGAAATTCACAAGAGCCATTTTAAAAACACCTAATCACCATACACTGTACTGCTGCTGCTGAGTTGCTTCAGTCGTGTCCGACTCTGTGCGACCCCGTAGGCAGCAGCGCACCAGGCTCCCCGTCCCTGGGATTCTCCAGACAAGAACCCTGGAGTGCGCTGCCATTTCCTTCTCCAATGCACTGTACTAACCTA
Source organism: Cephalophus harveyi (assembly GCA_006410635.1). NCBI lineage: Eukaryota > Metazoa > Chordata > Mammalia > Artiodactyla > Bovidae > Cephalophus > Cephalophus harveyi. Next base: position 320,401 of record SJYT01035753.1, read on the forward strand.
CACTAAACGTCCACGACAGTGACTTCATCTACGTTCTGAGTTATTTTTTAGTTCTCAAAAGAAAAGCTATTGCATTCAGTTTTATAAGCATATTTGGTGACCGTTTAATTTTCATGTTTTTCTTCTTGACATGCACAAGCCCCACTGTAAATGAAATGCCCCATGCCTGGCACTCACAGGCCTCAGAAATTCCTTCTTCAGCCGAGTCACTTCTAGGCCACTCTAGGCCTCAGGCTGGGACGGCCCAGAACTCAAGGCTCCACCCTCTGCACCCCAACTCTCCTGAGACTCCCAGGCAGGCCCCATCGGCTGCGTCACAGACTGCACACCAGACTGAAGGGCTTATTTTTGGTACTTGGCCAGTGAGGATGTATCACCATGGTCCTATCTCAAAATGTAGAGTGAATTATTTAGAAGCATAAAGTGCGGCGTTTCGGGAACCAGGGCCATCCTGGACGCACCTTCTCTCTGATCTCCAGAGCTCTCTTACACAGCGGCTCGGCTTCTTTGTACTTTCCTCTTTTGCCGTAAAGCACTGCGAGGTTGTTCAGAGTTGCCGCCACCTACCAACACAGGGAACCAGGAAGAACGGTAAACGCCACGGCGGAGGGGATGTCAGACGTCACACACACACACACACACACACACACACACACGATCCCCTGTGCATGACGGAAATGCTCTCCAGCCAATGAAGGACCGTGACTCCACTCAGAGGTGAGAGAGCAACATCACTGTCCACAGTGGGCCATAAAGTAACACCACAGACCATTAACAAATCAGCATCAACATGATTTTGATTTTTTTTTTTCTTAAATTTCACTTGGAAGCCACAAAACCAAACAAAATAGATCTATATGCAAATATGACCAGATTTTAATAAAAAGACAATACAAAATCTTTAGGAAAAAATTTATAAAAGTACATGCAATTTGATCCAGAATCAAAATCACCGCACGTGATCCATTTGAGGTGGGTGATCAACAACACAGGTGAACACTGAAATCTGCTCGGTGTGAGCCGCCCACCCCGGGGCTCAGCACTGCTTCCGAGCCAGCAAGTCCTACCTGCGCCATCCAGTGAGAGGGCAGCTCTTAAATCTTCCCTGTTGAGTTTAACAGTGAAATGAGTTGGGTAAAAAAACGTATTAGGGACAATAAAATTTGAAAAGGATGGAAGAACCAGGATACAAACCGCAGGATGGTCTTTGCCCAGCGTTTTCTCGCGGATGGCCAAGGCATCGTTCAGCAGGTTAGCTGCATCTTTATATTTATTTTGGTCTCTAAATTAAAAAACACACAATTATATGTTTAGACACAGCTCACTACATCTTTTTAAAATGTAATTCTGGAACTAAGGAAATAAAAGTTAAGTTTCAATTATTAAAAAAAATTAAAAGTTAGCTATTAAAACTATTAAAAACACTCCCAACAGTAGGAGAGAAAAGACTCCCTCAACAAACACGTTGGCAAGGAGAGCTGGGAATCGGACCTGCTAAGCTGGACCGCTAGGGTGATAACCGCCCCATGTGCCGAGGGGTCTGCACGTGCCCCACCCCGCACAGGTAAGTGTGGCCATACAGACAGCGCAGGCAGACAGAACAGATCCAGCTGCCGGCCGCACGACCTGGCGTGTCACGTAGCCTCCCCAACCAGCCCACTGCAAAGGAAGGGCGTAACTCACAGAGCTGCTCTAAGAAGCTAACTGATTTGCCAAAGCAGAAGCTCAGGACGAGGCACGCGCACACAGACACAGCTGTGCCCGCTGACACAGGGCGGGGTGGAGGGGCCTGCTGACCGTGAGGAGACAGAAGCAGCTGGGGCCCAGGCCGGCCCCCTGGGTTTCAGTGCTACCGACCGACCGAAGGGCTGCAGAGCAGTCATGCGCTGTGTGAAACGGAGCGCGCGCACGGCTCCAGTGCGCAGCCACCCAGCGAGGCTCCGCCCGCGCCGCCCCGGAAGAGGGTGAAGCTGCTGGGCCTCAAAGGGCGCTGACGGCGCTCAGTGAAGGTTTTCTATTAGATTAACTTATATTATCATCTTATACTATGCTATGTTATTAACAGCTTACATTAAACGGACTCAAACTTCCTGTGAAAGTCAGCAGGTGCCTAGAAACTGAGGCAGCCCCAGTCAGACACAGCCACAGCCATCCCCCAGTGCTGAGAGAGATGGCTCAGATGGGGCAGGCGCCCTGAGCGCTGCTGTGAGACTGGCCGTCATCAAACGCCAGGGGCCACCATCAGCCAAGAGGGCGGCCACGCCACGAGCAGGCGCCCCAAACCAGCTGGAGCCAGTCAATAAAAAGACAATACAAAATCTTTAGGAAAAAATTTATAAAAGTACATGCAATTTGATCCAGAATCAAAATCACCGCACGTGATCCATTTGAGGTGGGTGATCAACAACACAGGTGAACACTGAAATCTGCTCGGTGTGAGCCGCCCACCCCGGGGCTCAGCACTGCTTCCGAGCCAGCAAGTCCTACCTGCGCCATCCAGTGAGAGGGCAGCTCTTAAATCTTCCCTGTTGAGTTTAACAGTGAAATGAGTTGGGTAAAAAAACGTATTAGGGACAATAAAATTTGAAAAGGATGGAAGAACCAGGATACAAACCGCAGGATGGTCTTTGCCCAGCGTTTTCTCGCGGATGGCCAAGGCATCGTTCAGCAGGTTAGCTGCATCTTTATATTTATTTTGGTCTCTAAATTAAAAAACACACAATTATATGTTTAGACACAGCTCACTACATCTTTTTAAAATGTAATTCTGGAACTAAGGAAATAAAAGTTAAGTTTCAATTATTAAAAAAAATTAAAAGTTAGCTATTAAAACTATTAAAAACACTCCCAACAGTAGGAGAGAAAAGACTCCCTCAACAAACACGTTGGCAAGGAGAGCTGGGAATCGGACCTGCTAAGCTGGACCGCTAGGGTGATAACCGCCCCATGTGCCGAGGGGTCTGCACGTGCCCCACCCCGCACAGGTAAGTGTGGCCATACAGACAGCGCAGGCAGACAGAACAGATCCAGCTGCCGGCCGCACGACCTGGCGTGTCACGTAGCCTCCCCAACCAGCCCACTGCAAAGGAAGGACGCAACTCACAGAGCTGCTCTAAGAAGCTAACTGATTTGCCAAAGCAGAAGCTCAGGACGAGGCACGCGCACACAGACACAGCTGTGCCCGCTGACACAGGGCGGGGTGGAGGGGCCTGCTGACCGTGAGGAGACAGAAGCAGCTGGGGCCCAGGCCGGCCCCCTGGGTTTCAGTGCTACCGACCGACCGAAGGGCTGCAGAGCAGTCATGCGCTGTGTGAAACGGAGCGCGCGCACGGCTCCAGTGCGCAGCCACCCAGCGAGGCTCCGCCCGCGCCGCCCCGGAAGAGGGTGAAGCTGCTGGGCCTCAAAGGGCGCTGACGGCGCTCAGTGAAGGTTTTCTATTAGATTAACTTATATTATCATCTTATACTATGCTATGTTATTAACAGCTTACATTAAACGGACTCAAACTTCCTGTAAAAGTCAGCAGGTGCCTAGAAACTGAGGCAGCCCCAGTCAGACACAGCCACAGCCATCCCCCAGTGCTGAGAGAGATGGCTCAGATGGGGCAGGCGCCCTGAGCGCTGCTGTGAGACTGGCCGTCATCAAACGCCAGGGGCCACCATCAGCCAAGAGGGCGGCCACGCCACGAGCAGGCGCCCCAAACCAGCTGGAGCCAGTCAGAGATCCGGCCCTTCCCCAGACCTGCTGAATCAGAAACTTGGGGGGGCGGCAGGGTTCAGCACGCATCCCACAAGCCCATCCAAAACTTCAGACTCAAATGAAAACCAACGCACACCTTGCCAGCATTAAAATAAATCCCAGTACAGAAGTGGGCAAGGCCACAGAAGGCCCAAATAGCTAAAAAACGCAGACCCACAGAGCACAGGTTACCACTCAAAGCTGTGCGTCTCAGTGATAAAGAGCAGGCGACGACCAGCCCCGCCCCAGGCTGGCGATGGTCGGTGAGTGTGAGCTGGCACCACCTTCCTGAGCAGCCGGGCAATCTGTATCAAGAAGCGTGTAAGGTGTAGACTCTTACCGCTCAGGAATTGACACTGAAAAAAATTCACAATCTTTTGCGCAAAACTTGAGCAAAAGATGTTCATCAGTTTCACATTAATACCACTCCCCTCAAAGAGCTTAAAATTAAATGTCCTTTAATAGAAGAAAGTTGAAATACTGAGTCATGGCTCAGCTCTGCGACTCAGCACTGAATTCAGTAAGAACACAGACACAGCTGCTGTTTCAAACATTCTGCTGACATGCGTGAACCCTCGCGCTACAGTACCGAGGAAAAAGAGGAGGCCATCAAATCCCTAGCGCATCCATGTGACCATGCCTTCTACGTAGCACGAATCCCAGTCACGTTCTACATGCGTTTTTCACCTAACTCACTCACAATAAAAATATCTAGGGTTAGCCAGAAACAGTCTCTCACTCTCAATGGTTCACTCCTGTCTCTTCACTCCTCTTCACAGACCCTCCGGCTCCTGTCTGCACCCTACTCAGGTGCCCAGCTCCAACCTCAGCAGACCCTGTGGCCTGGCCCCCACCCAGCTCTGTCCTCCACTCTCCCACAACTCTCTTCTGAGACCCAGCCAGTGGGCACAGGCACGTCAAGCACATCCCTGCAGCCCCATCGCCTGCTCCCACCACACTCCGGCTGCTCTGCCCAGTGGGGACAGGAGTAAGTCCCCAACACACCCTGCAAGGCCCCTGAAAGCACTCGCACCCCTCCACTAGGCCTCCCCTAATCCTCTCAACTAAAGGCATCTCTCAATTCCATCAACACTTCTGTATTATTTTATTACTTATTGCCCATGCTACAAGGCTCGCAAGATCTTGGTTCCCCGACCAAGGACTGAACTTGGGCCCTGGCAGTGGAAGCACTGAGAACTGAGCCCCCGAGCTGCCGTGGGGTCCCAGCGTCTGGGCTAGTCTGCTAATGACAGTCCCCTTGCTTCTGTAATTACATAAGGACATGACCAGCCTATCCTCTCAGCAAGGGGCCAAGTTCCTTCAGAAACACTCAGGGAATGCCATCTCCTTCACACTGCCAGGCAACATCACATTTCACAACCCCTGCAGCCCTTCTGAGGCTCAGAAAAGCTAAGGGCTCTGGACAACACCTTCAGTCTAGTGGCCACTTGGCAGAGATACAAACTGAATTCTCCTGACTTCCGGTTCAGTATCCCGCTTTCTCCTTGAGAACAGGTGCTATGTATTCACATGTATAGCTTCACAAGAACCAGCCCAAAGTTCTACATACACTTGGGTCTCAAAAATGCCTGCTGAACTGTAAACAATCAAACTAACGAAGAAACAAGGTGCAGCTCCCTGAAACCCACCACGCGGAGCAGCCGCCACAAACCAGCCCTGTCCCGGGAGTGACTGCCCCTCCACAGGCCCCCCTCACCGACCCGCGCCCTCTCAGCTCAGGTCAGCGAAGGGCTCTGGTGGACCGCTGCCCAGGGCCACAGGCAAACTACTGACCTCCATTCAGCAAGTTCACTAAGGGCTTCTGAGTTAGGAAACATGCTCAAGGGTGTAACTCAAGGCAGAGATGAGACAACCTGGTCCTTAACGCCAAAGAATCAGGATTCCAGGAGAAGAGATGACAAAATTCAAACGAGGATGCCAAGCACAGAGCAGGAGCTATGAGAGAGGCGGGGCCAAGGGTTATGGGGCCAAAAGGGGACGGGGTGCAGGGGGCCCCGGAGCCGGGAAGGAGGGCTGACGGGGATCAGAGAGGTGGGGGGACAGGCAGGAGGAGTGGGAGGCTATTCTGGGCAAAGGGAGCCTGGCACACCAAGTACTGAGGGGAAAAATAAGCAACAGTCTAGTGTGGCCCGATGGAGGAAGGCTGGCCTGGGCATCCCAGGCAGCGTCCGCTCTATAGGGTAAAGCTCCTGCCAGGGAGTGGCTCCGTGTTCTGAACTGAACCCCTGACTGTTTTGAAGACAAATGGATGGTAAGGCTGGAAAAGCAGCTCAGAGCAGTTTACAGAAACACATCCTCAGGGCAAGCTCACTGGAAGCGCCGTCTGGGTGGGTGAAGAGGAAGAGACGAGACTACTAGCCTGTACACCAGGGCCAGGATGTTGAGCATGGTGGCCACGTCGGGGTGGTCGTGGCCCGAGGTCTTCTCCAGGTCCTCCAGGGCCTGCTTGCAGAGGGGCACGGCCACCTCGTAGCGCCCCTGCGAGGCGTACTGGATCACGAGGTTGTGCAGGGTGCGCAGTCGCGCAGGGATCTCGTAGCCGCCCTGCTGCGCGGCCGCCGCTGCGCTGCTGTGCTGCTGCTGAACTGCGGAGAGAGGCCAGCTCAGGCGCGGGGAGGCCGCCCGGGGCGCCAGCCAGAGCTTCCTTTACAGCCTGTCGGGCGGGGGTGCCGCACACCCCCACTGCGGAGCGAGGCTGCCGGGGCCCCAGGAGAACCCCCTCCTCCGCGCGCTGAGAACCCAGACCCCGGGGGAACTGGCGGCACACGCCCCTTTACTAGGGGCCGGCTGAACCCGCGACCGTATCTCAGAGAAGGCGACCTGCAAGGCAGTCTGTGTGTATGTTCGCGCTCTTGCAGGGCGGGCTATAAGCATGCCAGCACCGACTAATAACAGCAATTACCCCCAAGAGGAGAGGCCACCTCCCGTCCACCGGCCACCACTCACCCACCACTCCCAACTCACTTCCTTGACCAGGGTCGTCGTCATCATTTGGGAAGAGGTCATCCAAAGGTTCCTTGGTGGAATCAGCGTCTTTGTCCTCCTATGAAATCAACCCAGGACAGTATTAGTTTCACGAATATTATAAAAGCTGCACTGAATATCTTTGATATAAATTTCATCTTAATTAAAAACAGAAAAGACAGTTCTCTTTCCAGATCAAATCTAGGATTAGCCACAATTTGCTTTATCCGTCGGTTTAGGAAAGAGCAGTGGGAAGCCTTCTGACCTGAACTCAAAGTACCTGTGCAGGCTGGAGCCACCACAGACCACGCAGGCACCTCTGTGCCTGAGTTGCCACCCCGGCCCCAGGAAGTGCAAAGAACAAGGCGCGCTTTCTCATCTTATTTGGAAGCAAGTGATTAAAATGGCGAATCTCTGAAGACTGCGGAACTGATGGGCTGGACACCCCCTCCCCACCCAGCACCACACAGGACCCCCAGGAGCAGTGTGACCACCTGTGACTGGGACCCGAGAGGAGCCCTCAGGCAGAGCCAGTGACCAGACGACGGGGTGAACGGACAGCAGCTCAGGCAGGCAAGAACTCGGCATCACCCTGGCACGGGCGGACAGCAGGCTCCTCCGGAGGGGACGTCCTGAACGCGCACACGTCGCGTTCCAACACTCCCGACCAGGACACAAGCCCACACACACTCGTGAGGGGAACAGGTCGTGACGTAACTGGCCTGCATTCTTCAGGAATACCGACGTCGTGAAAGACTTTCCTGTCCCCGTGAAAGGACCTGCCCCAGGTGAAAGACGACTGAAGGCCGTGACCACCACGTGCAGTGAGTGGTCCTGAGCGGGGTCCTGGGACGAGTGGGAAACGCCACCGAGGCCTCTGCAGAGGTCATGGGCGAAGTGGACTCTGCAGAGATCATGAGCGAAGTAGAGTCTGGGCTACAGAGGAGAGGAGGCGGGGCGCCTGGCAGCCTCCCAGGTGTGGCGCTGGCCCCCACAGGAGAGCCCTCAGGCCAGGGAGACGCACCGGCAGCGCGAGGAGGAGCAGGGACAGGGCAGGAAGGCATCACAGGTGCGCCATGAAAGGGGAGGCAGGGCTGGCTCACTGCATCTCTTCCCCAAGCCAGACATGTTTCCAAATTAGAAAGCTTTCCATGTCTCTGAATCTGAGAGAGCAGCTTTCCACTGCTCAGCGTTACCTCGCTTTCCAGGTGAATCAACTACTCCATTCTTATTTGCTCAGAAGCCTACAGGAGTGTGTTTTTAAATCAAAACATCAGCTGCTCCTGACTCAGAGACGCAAGAGAAAAGTACATCAAGTTTAAGGAAACAGGGCGCTTTGGACTAACCATGGCCCAAATCACGGTGAAGCTACAACCCCACGTGACAGCATGTGGAGAGGGGTTCTGGGAGGAAACCTGTTAGAAACACCACGAGGCTGAGGCCCTGGTGCTGGGCCCTGAGACACCAGCGCGAGCTCCCCGGCCCCGTGCGCCCACCGCACGGTGTGAGGGCAGTGAGAGGGCAGCTGTCTGAAAGGGGGCAGGAGTCCTCCCCAGAAACCAGCCCTGGGGCACCCTCACCTCTGAGTCCCCGCTTCCAGACCTACGGCAGAACCCATGGTCTGTGCTCTGAGCCACCCAGCCCGTGGCATTTTGCACGGCAGCCCGAGCTAAGACACAGAGTGAGTGCAGGTCTGCGGGTGCAATGCACAGACTGCAACAGACAGGACATGGGCTCAGACTGGAGACACAGACGCAGACCTCTCAGGGGCACACAGATTTCAGAGTGATCATGCCAGAACTATACAGACATTAAGCAGATCTCAGCTCTGAACACTGTGTGACATCTGGGACTGGATCCTAGAGAGGAAAAGGGACACTAACGAAGGACTGGGGAACTCAAACAAAGGCTGTAGTTTTGTCCACAGCAATGCGGCAACAGCACTTCCTCGCTTTTAACACAGGCACTGCTACAGACGAACGTCTGTCCCCCCTGCCAAACTGATATGCTGAAGCCCTAAAGCTCAACATGATGATATCTGGGGGTAACGTGGATCAGATGCAGGCCTGAGGGTGGGGCCCCCGGGATGACGTCAGTGCCCTGACAGCAACAGGAAGAGACGAGCACCAGGGAGGCCGTGTGGTGACACGCCGGGAGGAAGGCCCTCACCAAGGCGCCAACAAAGCTGTCACCCGGCACAGTCTCGGATTTCCAGCTTCCAGAGGCAGGAGAAACAAGCATCTGCTGTCTGAGGCGTGCAGCCTGCCGCTCTCTGGAGACAGACACGGCCTGAGTCAGCGCAGACACGCGCTGTGGAGACACGGGATGCGGCACAAGGGGATTGAAAGTGGAGCCGCTCAGTCGCGTCCGACGCTCTGTGGCCCGTGGGCCACAGCCCACCAGGTTCCTCCGTCCGTGGGATTTTCCAGGCAAGAACACTGGCGTGGTGCCACCTCCTTCTCCAGGGGACCTTCCCAACCCAGGGAGAGTGAGTGAAGGGTATATGGGGATTCTCTTCACAGGACCATTTCAACTTTTCTGTAAATCTACAATCATTCCAAAATAAAAAAGGTTACTCTTCTAAAAAGTTAACTGAATCAGAAAAAATAGCAACAGAGACTGGGATGAACATCCAGAGAGCACCAAGAGGAGGAGAAAAGAACCAAGACCCTGGGAGCCCTCACGTTCCAGGGACCCCAAGACAGGCCAAGGCGGACGCGCGAGCGAGCAGAAGGACCAAGCGGGGTCCTGGGGGGGGTGCGTCTCAAAGACGAAGCCAAGATCCACCACAGACCAGAGGCAGCCGAGCCCGGACAAGGGGCTGGGCGGGCCCTGCCGACGGCGCGCCCAGCGGCGGGCGGGGTGCGGAGCCGACGGCAAGCGCCAGGGGCGCCCGCAGATCTCAGGCCGGGACAGCCCTCACCGAAGGCAGTGGCTCCTCTCTGCGTTTATTTTGTACTTATCAAGCACTTTCACATTTTCTGACCATTGTTCAAAAAAAACACGTATGAGAAAAATATTCCAAACAGAACGTATACGACTCGCCCAGGGACTCAGCCCCAGGACCCTGGTCGGGTCTCACGCAGGCTCTGGGGAGGAAGGAACACAGCTGGCCCCACTGGGAGCACGGCGGCGGGAAGGCGCCACCGTCAACCCCGCGCTCCGGTGGGACCACTCACCGAAGGAGAGATGTCGTCGTCGTACTTTTTCAGCTGATTCATGAATTCCAGATGCTTCTTCTCTTCCTCCAGCTGAGCCACAGACTGCTCGCTCTTCTGCAGCTTCTGCTGAGTGTTGGCCAGCTCATCCCGCAGCCACTGGTTCTCCTGGCACAGACGCCGCACCTGCGCACGCAGCTTCTGCTTCTCCGACTCCACGGCGTTCAGGTGGTTTGACAACGCCATCATGACCTGGACCGACAGAGACGCTGACGGCACTGTGGCGCTCAGCCTAACAAACGCCACCTCCAGCCTCCACCAGCGCCCTGGGGCTGCGGCTCCAGCTGACCCTCGCGGACGCGAGCTCCAGAGTATGCATAAGCAGTTTGCTGTTTACTACTTCCACCCTTTACTCGCCGGCCACATGCAGGGCATGACCAAGAATGCTACACGCTCATCTCTCTTTCTCTCTCTGCCTCTGCCTCGCTGCCCATCCCACTCCCCAGCCTGTTGAAGATACAGCAAGGAGGCATCCATCGGCAATCCAGCAAGAAGGCTCCCACCAGAAGCCAACCATGCTGACACCCTGACCTCGAACTTCCAGCCTCCAGAACTGTGGAAAACAACCGTCCACAGCTGAAGCCCTGACATGATGGCATTCTGTTCTAGCAGCCGGATCTGACTGAGACAACAGCTAAATTAAACGCCTCTTCCTTCTCTCTTGAAAAAAAAAAAAAAAACTGGCATGCTCAGAACATCTATAAAACAATTACAATTTTTTTCTATCTGGAAGCACCTCTAATGGACTGGCAATGGACAGGCAGCTGCTGCTCTGATGCAGCTATGTTCACTTTTTATCCAGGTGGTGCCAAGAGAGTTTCTTTGCCATGAGCAAACGCCATGCACACACACAGATACATGTGCAGAGTGGGCTGGTGAGGGGGCAAGGGAAGGGAGGGAGGCTCAGTGGCCATGGTGAGAGCCAGGACGCCCTGACGCACTCGCAGGCGGAGGTGCCCGTTGGGCTCTGCAGGGGTACACTGACGGGCCTCAGGGAAGGGCCTGCTGGAGCAGAGACAAGTTCCTGGGAGGACAAGGGCTGTGGAGGAAGGCTGGCTTCGGTCAGTCTGTCCTCTGCAGTCTGTCAACCTGCCCTGCCTTCTTATTACCCTTCCAGGTCTAAAACCTCAAAGTCTAAGATAGGGGGCTCTTTCCTCTTCCTCCTGTTAACTCCAACATCTGCCAGCCTGACAAAGGAGGTTCCCACTCACAGACAGTGAGCTGTGGGCCAACATTCTTTCACCCTTCTTCCCTAGGCTTAAGAACCTGGAACTTCAAGGGGAAAGGCACCATTCTCCAGTGTCCCTCACAGCTAGATGCGCCCGTGGAGTCAAGGAAATGTAAGCAGAGGGGCGGGCACAGTGCAAGGAAGCAGAGGGAGGCACGACCTTCCTGCGCCCTTCGCGGTCCCAGGACAGGGCCATGTGGCTGCAGCCGGACGCTGTCTTGGTCCACGAGACGGGGGGGCTGGGGTGCAGGGCAGCAGGGGCAGGGACCCAACAGCCACACAGCCCTAGAGCCTGGGCTAGGACGGGGGCTGGTCCGTACAGACACGACCGAGCAGCTGCTGGCACGGCGCGTGGCTTTCTGCGGAGAGGCAGGGCCCCTGAGGCGGTCGCGGGCTGGAAAGCGAGTGCAGCCCGTCTGTGTGTCCCCAGTGTGGCTGAGGGGCGTCCCCGCCCGCTCCTGGAGAGGGAAGCAGGGCCGTCTGGGACGGCCCACCTCGGTTATGTAGTCTACACCCGACCCTGACATGTGAGCCGCTGCTTTTGCTTTTTGTGCAGCCGATTCAAACCCTAACGGACACGAAGGGTTACCTCTGTTTTCACTCCACTTTTTAAAACTGAGGCATGCCCAAATCAATCATCATTTGCTGCCGGGAGCCAGCGTGAGGAACTCCGCCCATGGCAAAGGTCATGAGGAAGGAGGCTTCGGCATATGCAAAGGTGGGATCCAGCCTCAGGAAACCCCCTGCTCCCGAGCATCTACCCCCAAAACCAGAGTCTGTTTTATGCTCTCACCTACACCTCTGACTTTATGGGGGGCTCTCCCCCATCACCATTTCTCTCGGAGAAGGAGTTAACTTGCAGCTCCAGTTAATAAAAATTCCTAGGTGTGACAAGAGTGTTTCAACTTACAAACTCCTCTGAAGGTTCTCTAGCCTGCCTGAGCAGGTTCGTCCGGCCACATGTGATTGTTTACAGCCTCCCAACTGTGAGAGGCATGAGATGCTTTAAAACTTTCTAAATACAGACTCTTTTGAGAAGTTAGAAAATTATTAGTATAGTATTAGTGGGTTGATTAGAAATTATACTGGTGAAGGGTTTTTCATTTGTTGAGCCAATATTTGCTGCTAAATCTCCATATTCCCTGCCCTTATAATGACTACAACTAGCATAAAGGAGATATAAGTATTAACCTTTAAGATTAATCATGTTAAACCTTAGGCCAAATAAATTCCTTTCTTAACTGTAATCCACTACACCCTCACCCTATAGGAATGCAACTTTATTTGGAGGGTGGCGCCTGGTTTAAGAAAAAATCACCCCTGGAAAAAATAAGTTTTCTGGTTGACTGACCGTTATCAGAAAGGGCCATAAAATGTCAGCAGGCTTCATGGCCAGAAGATGATGTAAAACCCATAAGACCTTTGTATACATTTATATGAAGCACCTGATTTTGACAAGGGTCAGGTCTGCTGACCCCTGCATGACTCTGTATTCATCCCTATGAATAACAAAAAGTATATCAGCAAACCTGAAAAATAAAGAAATGGGATCAGTTTCTGGAAAGACTGATTCCCCCATGTCGTTTCTTTCTTGCTCCCTGTTTTTCTGGCTGAATTCCCATCTAGAATGTGGGTACTCACCAAGCCTGCTAATTTTGCCTGGGCTTCTAAGATCGGACCGGGGAGGCCTCAGTGCCTCCTCTCCTTCGGGAGAACGGAAAGACACCTGTGGCCTACGTAGGTGGCGATTGGTATTCCACATAAACCAAGTTATTCAGCCTCTTTTTCTCCACTAATTTTCCTACTACACTATCCGTTTGTAATCTCTCTATATATCTGTAATTAAATAAGCTTTTGCCTAGGACGCCGATTCCATCTCCCCTTCAATTACCCTGGATCCACCGGGGCTGGACCCCGGCAATTTGCATAGCATACATCACCCACATATAAGCAGATTTCGATTATTCTTTAAGTATCTGCCCTCTAGTTTAAACCTCGTATTTCAAACAAAGTCTCCATTTTCCCAGACTGGCAAGTTCATGGTCATGTCATGAGACCATACCTGAGCCTCACTCAGGCCGAGCTCTAACATCTCCAGTGACTTTCGGATCATGTTTGATTTCTCCTCCACCAGATTACTTTCGTCATCTTTCTTCAAACACTTTAGTGTCTCCAGTAAACTCTGCAAAATGGAATTATGCTCATTCTTCAGAGCTTCCAGCCCCTGGATTACTTGCTTTGTCTTGGAAATAATTTCATCCTGTGTGAGCTTCTCCAACTTGTCTTCCTTCATGTACACCATTGTGGACATGTTGTCATGCATTCTAGAATGGAACGAGAAAAGAGTCAGACATCTCACTACAAGCTTAATGTACGTTCCGCCTTGAGTACAGCACGCACGTGAAGACTTCTAAATCACCATTTTTACAGGCAAATAGTAAACAAGAATATGATGATTTGTTCTCTTGAAATGCTATATCTACACTGTTTGTTTTTTCCTTTGTAGACCACATCAGTCGCTTCTCTGGCTCACGTCTGAGCTTTTTTACAGAAATGACAGTGGCGACAAGCGCTGAAGGCAGCAGAGCGCCCACGAGCGTCCCCAAGGCCCGCGGCCTCGCGAGCAGGCTTCCCTTGAATGCTCACCAGCTGTTTCCTCCTTAATGAGATGCAGAAGGGTCAGTAAATTCCATCACATATTTACCAGATAAAACCTTGAGAAGGAGTCACAGCTAGAAAAAGCGAAACCAGCTAAGGAACGCAGAGCAATCAGAGCGGCAAGAGGACTGCGCCCGACAGCAGCCTGGTGACATGGGAGACGCAGCATGGCCGGTGCTGGGACGACTCGGGGGGGGGGCGCCCCTGGGGGTCCAGTGGATAAGCACCTGCCTGCCAACCTGGGGGACGCGGCGTCCACAGGCTGCAGAACTGAGCCCGTGGGCCACGACTGAGCACTCACTCTGGAGCTGGGAGCCGCAGCACGAGCAGCTCACACGCTGCAACCAGAGAAAACCCACCGGCAGCAGCCAAGACCCAGCAGAGCCGAGAAGGTAACCAGTTAAACAAGAAGGGCACAGCATGACACGATGCCAGCGAAGCGGAAACGACTGCCGGGCGAAGCAACGGCTCTTTCTACTGTCGTCTCTTAGCTTTCAGCGTCTGCCTTTAAACCCCGTAATTCATTTGCTTTAAGGCCATAAACAGTGACCATCAGGAAAGCCTGCTCAGGAGAGTGACGGGGATGGAAGTCAGAATCCACTGTGTCAGGGTTACTCCCCGCGGACCTCCTGCGACGCCAGAATCCCTGTTCTCTCGTTAGCGTGTATCCCTGTGGATGTGAGCTCTCTCTATAAGGCAGAAGGACTCGACCCTGTAGCCCGCCGGATGCACACTACCCAGGACAGCTCCTGTGCCCACAGACCACCCAGTCAGTGGATGGACTGATAGATGCCAGGTACAGGGAAAGGGCTTTTTGGCAGGATCTCAGTTCCCTGGTGGCTCAGACAGTAAAGCGTCTGTCTACAATGCAGGAGACCCGGGTTAAATCCCTGGGTTGGGAAGATCCCCTGGAGAAGGAAACGGCAATCCACTCCAGTACTATTGCCTGGAAAATCCCATGGACAGAGGAGCCTGGTAGGCTACAGCCCACGGGGTAGCAAAGAGTTGGACACGACTAAGCGACTTCACTTTCACTTTCAGTTCCCAAGCAGGGACTGAACTCAGGCACAGCAGTGAAAGCAGAGTCCTCACCACGGGGCACTCCCAGGGAGCAGTGTGGAGGCAGGGAATCAGACCAGGCGTCCAGGATTCGGCAGGCAGCGAGGCTACCCACGGGATAGCAAAGAGTTGGACATGACTAAGCGACTTCACTTTCACTTTCAGTTCCCAAGCAGGGACTGAACTCAGGCACAGCAGTGAAAGCAGAGTCCTCACCACGGGGCACTCCCAGGGAGCAGTGTGGAGGCAGGGAATCAGACCAGGCGTCCAGGATTCGGCAGGCAGCGAGGCTTGCAGTGAGGCTCGAAGTCCCCTGCGCTCTAAGGGCAGGAGCAGGGGTGGGGGAGGAGCAGAGGGCGGAGATGCCCCTCACTGACCCTGGGGGCACACACAGACTCGCTGCACTCACTTTCCAGCCCGCGATTGCCTCAGGGGCCCTGCCTCTCCCCAGAGAGCCAGGTCGGGTTCTAAGGATGGGCAGTGTCACACCTCTACAAGTTGTAGCAGTGGCTGAAAAGGGAAGCGGGGACAGTCTTGTTCACGAAAAAGAGAAAGGGGAACAGAGTGTTTACATAAAAGTAGAAAAACCACAGGTAGACTTTACTACAGGAACAAAACAAAAATGCAAAAAAACAAAACAAAATGAAAAGAATGGCCACTTTTAATTAAAGAGATGCCTCAATTCAGTAAATCCACTTAGAGACCCAACTTTAATTCCTTTAAGGGATATGTAACAAAACCAGCCACAGGGCACTGCGTGCTCACACACTCCTGATAACAGTTTTAGCCATACACAAGAATAATGAGTACAAATGTTACGTGGATGCATGCATGCACGCGTGCACGCACACACCCCACCCCCCAAAAAAAGTCACTTAAGGCAGATTTTTTTAAAACTCTTAAAAGAAAATTAAGCATAGAGTCCAAATGCTCCTGGGCCCACAGTTCTCACGGTGCAGTGGGCAGCCCGAGGCCTGGCTCTGCCACGAGCAGTCCCCACAGCATGGCAAGGCCCAACCCTCCTGGGCGCTGTGGGTGGCAGACCGCCCCTGCAGGCTCTGGTGCATGGAGGGGGTGCAGGCGAGACACTGAGAACAGTGGCCAGAGAACAACCATGCAGGACTCAGCACCACCCCTCCCGGGAGCGGAGGTGTCAGGAACGCCCCTGACAAATGACCCCTCCAGGCCTGCAGACACAGGCCTACAGCTCAGCGCTTTGCTGGACAGTTCCGTGGTAGACTGCTCCAGAGTTGTTAGGAAGTGAGTCCTGCTATGCTGATATCACCTCCCCTTCTAACTTCTACCCACTGAGCCAACCTCTGCCCTCTACAATAAACACAAAATACCTTCACTACCTCATCCACAAGATAACTTTTCAAATACTGTGTTACAAGAACAAGACTCTCCAAACTGTCCATCTCATACCTCACGCTACTCCTCAGGCACATGCCTTTATCCCAACAGCTTCCTTACCTCCCATTGGGGTCACCATCACATGGACACAACCCCGCTCGCTGCTTCATCACAGGAGAGCACACAATGGCACCTGGATTTAGTCTGTTCAGCAAGCCAGGCCATTATAACCAAAGGTAGGGTATATAAAAAAATAGCATGAAGCAACTGTCTACTTAGGGGGAAAGAAGGTGCATTCCTACCCTCACTATACACTAAAATAAATTCCATACTGAATAAAGAATTAAAGGTTTAAAAAAAACACACACAAGAAACCAGAATAAAATTTAGGCAAAGATCTACACACATACAGGTGAAGATAAAGAGCGTTCTATAAATGATAGCAGAGAACTAGAAAACAAGACAGGTGAGAGTCTATGCCAGCTAAGAAGCTCGGGGGCCCTGGGGGCCGGGGGCCAGGGTTCTTTGCTGTCACTGCCTGGGTCCAGTGCCTGGTCAGGGAACGAAGATCCCGCGAGACACAAGACGCAGCCAAAAAATAAAAATCTGCCGCCCAAGTCTGATCTGGAAACCACCTTTCTGAGCACACACTATTTTGCAGACCATCACAGTGAAGAGCTCAAAGATTTAAGGTAGAGGTCACAGTGACGTCTAAAAGGTAAAAAACACTGGCGTCCAGGCGATCTCAGACACCCGGGGTCGTCAGCCCTCCCTCCAGCCCTGCTGAGGAGTGTGCCCTGAGGAGACTACGCAGGAGGAGGACTCGGCCAGCACAGGCCTGGCACTGCTCACAGGCCCCCGGGGACGCAGCTTCAGGGCCAGCCATCCAAGTCCAATCCGACACCCTGCCTTTCACTCACCTGCCTTGTCAACTGGAGCCGCGATCTCACTTTGACGTCAAGTGGCATGGATACACACTTGACCTGGGACGTGGCTACGGGCTCAGAAACACTCCCCTCCCCTTCCCCTCAGTGACACACATGACATCCAGCCTCAAACTATTCTAATTAACCACGGGAAATTGTTTCAGTTCAGTCGCTCAGTCCCATCCAACTCTCTGCAACCCCATGGACTGCAGCACGCCAGGCTTCCCTGTACATCATAACTTCAGAAGCTTGCTCAAACTCATGTCCACTGAGTTGGTGATGTCATTCAGCCATATCTCATCCTCTGTTGTCCCCTTCTCCTCCCGCCTTCAATCTTCCCCAGCATCAGGGTCTTTTCCAGTGAGTCAGTTCTTTGCATCAGCTGGCCAAAGTATTGGAGTTTCAGCTTCAGCATCAGTTCTTCCAATGAATATTCAGGACTGATGTCCTTTAGGATGGACTGGTTGGATCTCTTTGCTGTCCAAGAGACTCTCAAGGGTCTTCTCTAACACCACAGTTCAAAACCATCAATTCTTGGGTGCCCAGCTTTCTTTATAGTCCAACTCTCACATCCACACATGACTACTGGAAAAGCCATACCTTTGACTAGATGGATCTTTGTTGGCAAAGTAATGTCTCGGCTTTTTAAAACGCTGTCTAGGTTGGCCATAACTTTTCTTCCAAGGAGCAAGCGTCTTTTAATTTCATGGCTGCAGTCACCATCTGCAGTGATTTTGGAGCCCAAAAAAATAAAGTCTCTCACTGTGAAATTGTTTACTGTGCTTTTATTTCTAAAAAGAGAACTCTTTAAAGTCCCATGATTCCTCTGGGAAAGCAACGGAACTAAATACTTAACTTCATGATCTCCAAGGCAGAACCTGAGAAATCTAACATCTGAATTAAGTTCCTAAAACACAAGAAGCCCTTTTTCATATCAAATCTCTTACATCCACAGTTCAACAGGCAAAGCTATTATTACTAACTTCCAACTCTCAGGATTCCAGTCCCCAACAAATTCTCCACTCTGACTGCAAATGATAACAGTCGCTAAGTAAAATAATGAAGACAAAAATAATCCTAGAGCCTAAGTTTTATTTGACTTTAGAACTATTTTTGTTTCCATTACTTGAAACACTGATTCGATCTTTGTAATTTTTATCCAATAGTGTATATAACAGTTTTTAAAAAATATTCCTTTATTTGGCTGCATCGGGTCTTAGCTGTGGCACAGCGGCGCTTTCCTTGAGACACACTGACTCTCAAGTTGTGGTTTGCAGGCTTAGGTGCCCCATGGCATGAGTTAGGGAATACTTAGTTCCCCAACCAAGGATCGAACCTGGGTCCCCTGCACTGCAAAGCATAATCTTAACTACTGGACCACCGGGGAAGTTCCAGTATAACAGCTTTGATAGGCGTTTTTAATATACAGGAGTCACAGCAGCCGTACAGGACAGACTTGTGGCTGTCGGGGGCTGGGGGAGGCGTGGAATGGGCGTTCGGGATTAGCGGATGCAAACCATTACACACGGAATACTGGATACACAGCACAGGGAGCCGCATTCAGCGTCCTGCGACACACAAGAGTGGAGAGGGGTGTGTGTGTGTGCATCTGTAAACCAACTGTACTTCAGTAAATCACACACACACCACCAGTGTCATGTCCAAGGATTTACTGCAATCATTTACTCATCTGACCACGCTATGGTCAGAAATTGAGAAGTAATAAGAATCTAGCTTATCCCCACATTCAGACCCTCAATTAAATCCTGCCTGGAGCATTCTATGACCTAAAAATAATTCTTACTTCTTTTTAAAATGCCACTTGAAAAACACAGGTTCTCCTTCTGAAAGGCTGCCCTGCCCCTGGGAAACAGGAAACCAAAGCAGGAGCCCTTCACTAAGAAGGAAGGGACACTCGAGCCTGAAACGAGACGGACAAGGCAACCGCCTCCCTGCTGTCTGGGGCGCAGGCACTTCACGGAACACGGGCAGGGCGAGGGTCTGGGCCTCGACAGTGACCGAAAGCGATGATCAGCAGGTAACTCGCACAGAGACATTTTTGAGAACAGCAAAAACACTAACTTGCACATTCTGCTCCTTCACCTCTGCTCTGAAGTAATCTGAGAGAGGTGATATGCACAAGAGAAAACAGCTCACACCACACCCTGCAATTCACCATTCCTTTCCATTTGTTCTTTAACATAACTTGCCCTTTATGACAAGAGTGGTTTTTCACTTTCTCTAATACACCAGGGATAAAAAAAAGAGCTCTTCAGAGTTACAACTAACTCCTGCTAGGAACGACGGGAATGGAACAATTTAGAGTGGACAATCCGGTACAATATGAGCTTGGGGCTCTAAACTGAGAAAGACTGCCAGGTCCAATGAAGCCTGGCAGGGGAATGTGAGAACTGAGCTCGGCCACACCAGAGAGAAGCTGGAGGACAACCCCCCAGCCTCCACCAGCCACAGACCAGGCAGCCCGGCCCCCGCCCCCAACCAACCCAAAGACAGTAGCAGCCCTTCCCTCAATAAACATTTATCGAGCCCCCAATTCTACGCCAGACACTGTTCCAGGCTTAGGGGTCAGACTTTCCCAAAGGACTGCGTGCTAAAGAAAACACCGCGTGACAGAGGAATATCCTACACGCGGGGGCCGGGGGCCGGGAGGGGCCAAGACCAGCAGAGCTTCCGACGGCCCGAGAGCAACCCTGGGAGCTCAAGGCAACGAACAAATGCCTTCAACATCCTGAGAGGACATCATTCCCAACTGAGAACTCTACAGCCGGCCAAACTCTCGGTCTGTGAGAAGAGGGACATTTTCAGCCAGGTCTCAGAAAACCTCACCTCGCATGCAGCCTTCCTCAGGCTCCCGGAAGACGCGCTCCACCAAAACAAAGGCAAGCCGAGAGAGCAGAGGACACCGGGGCTCCGCACGGGCGGCGGCTCGGGCAGCCCGGCGGGGGGGGGGGCGGTCCGCACGGGGAGGGCCCGAGCACCAGGAAGACAGCCCGGCGCCCAGCACAAGGACCCGCACTCAAGGCTCCGGGGTGCGTCGGCACTAACGTTAAGAGCAAGGAGAGAAAAACAACTATCAACTCGGAACAAAACGAGAGATTGGAGAGGGAAGAGTAAGCAGTTTATTGCATGACTCAGCCATGGCACTTCCACCGTGATAAAGATAAAGGTGAAGACTGACCTAAGCAAGTTAAAGTATAATTATCTATGGGGAGGTTGTGGCAATGCAAAGGACGCACCTGCGTAGCTAGGAGGGGCAAGAAAACCGGCAAGTTCTAAACATCTAGAGCAGGAAGTCAAAATGAAAACCATCAGACAGCAATATAAGCATGTTATTTAGAAATGGTGGTCATCATAAAAAACCATCATTTCACTTAAAACAAGTGAAAACAGTTACTTCTGGGAGAGGGAAAGAAGAGTGACAAAAACCCAACGTGACAAAACTCTCAGACTGTTTGAAAAGGACCCACCACTCTCGGCGCATCTCACAGGAGTCCGGGCCCTGCCTGAGCCACGTGGGTCTCAGCATCTTGCTGGGGCCGTGGGTGCGGGTCCCCCGCTGCAGGTCGCCTCCCCACACGCCAGCAAGGCCCTCAGTGCAGCTCAGGGGTGGGGAGGGGCATTGAGGACTCTCGCGGAGACCGTGCGGAGCTCTGTGCGCCGCTCCCGCCTGGGAGAGGGCCTCCTGCCGCACCCGTGCGCCGGCGCCAGTGGCGACTGCGGGAGCTGGCTTCACGCTTTGCTGCTGTTCCCGGCTGAGCCGCGTCTGGCTCTTTCTGACCCCATGGACTGCGGCCCCCACTGTCCGTGTGCTCCTCCAGGCAAGAGCGCTGGCGCGGGCTGCCATTTCCCTCTCCAGGGGATCTTTCCAACCCAGGGGCCTGCACTGCGGGCAGATCCTTTAGCACTGTGCCCCTGGGAAAGCCCATTTTACACAGGCTGTCCCTAAGAATACTAATCATTCAGACACCACACTATTTACTGTGTTGCTCAAACTGTTCCAGCTCTGGCCATCGGGCGCGCTCTCCACTGCTTCTGTGCCCCCTGACATGCCCATCCTTTTGTTTTTCGAGCACTTTCTGGCACCATAAGATGTTCCAGGCCCATCTTGTATTCTTCCTACCCTAGCCTTAGAATCAGCCATTAGTCCAAGGAATCTTGGTTTGTTTGACAGAATGGTTTAGAAACCCGCCCAGTGGTCTTCCTCCCAAGCCCATAAACCCAATCTAGCCATGAGAAATGCACCAGGCAAATGCAAAGTGAGGAGTGTTCTATGAGGCTGACCAGCACTGCGCAAAGGGCTCCCCCAGTGGCGCTGGTGGCAAAGAGCCCGCCCGCCAGCGCAGGGGACAGAGGAGACGCAGGCGTGACCCCTGGTCGGGAAGACCCCCTGGAGGAGGGCGGGGCACCCGCTCCAGTGCTCTTGCCCAGAGAATCCAAGGACAGAGGAGCCTGGAGGGCTACAGCCCACAGAGGTGCGGAGCCAGACACGACTGAAGCAACTTGGCACACGTGCACCCACCACTCAGAGCTGCCGAAGCCCAGGGAAAATGAGAGCTCGACGCCGCGTGATATGATGCCTGGACACGGTCCTGGGACAGAAAAAGAAGGAAACTAGTAAAACCCAATAAAATGTGGAGTCTGGGTAGCAATTATGCACCACTGCTGACTCCTCAGTTGGCACAAAGGCAGAAGACACAGCAGGGCAGCTCCGGAGCCCAGTGCACTGGCCCCACTGGGGACGCTGCAGCCTCAGGAATGCTCTGCACCATCGACACTACTTGCCTGCGAACCTGCTGCTGCTGCTAAGTCGCTTCAGTTGTGGCCGACTCTGTGCGACCCCATAGATGGCAGCCCACCAGGCTCCCCCATCCCTGGGATGCTCCAGGCAGGAACACTGGAGTGGGTTGCCACTGCCTTCTCCAATGCATGAGCGTGAAAAGTGGAAGTGAAATCGCTCAGTTGTGTACGACTCTTTGCGACCCCATGGACTGCAGCCCACCAGGCTCCTCCTCCCATGGGAATTTCCAGGCAAGAGCACTGGAGTGGGGTGCCAGTGCCTTCTCCGTTCCTGCGAACCTAGAACTACTCTAAAGTAAAACGGTTATTTTTCAAAATCAATACGCAAAGCATACAGAAAGCACATGCACAGCTTTGAGAAAAATAAAACCAAAAAGCACATCTGCAATATGTGTACTAAGAACTGACATCAACCAAGCAATTTCATTTCTGAGCATTTCCATGTGTGTGTTGTTTTAAAAGAACAGAAACAACCAACAGCCAGGAGGTGGTTTAGCCGACTGACACTGTAACTCCTATTCGCCACAGAGGAGACAGGTGACGGGATTTAAGCTCACACTATCCAGACAGGAACCGAATCCAAGCCCGTCCACTCTGCTCAGGCGCGCCTCTGCTCCAGCACCAGACTGCTGTGCTTCTGCAGCTCACAGCTCAGGAAACAGTGATACCTACCCCGACATCTGGAGCCGCAGGCAATGGAACTCCTTAAGACCTCATACAGAAAGGGTTTGACACTTCTGCCACAGTAAAAACAGGGCAACCTAACACTGAGACAAGAACAGAAACAGTGAACACACTGCATATTTGTAAGACCAAAAAGTCTAAAGCCACTCTTTAAAGACCACTCTAGATCACACAGATTGGAGGTTCTGTCACACCAGATTATCATCTTTCATGTGACAATCTTGTTTCCCTCTCTACCACCTGACCATGTATTCACACTCTCCTGTGAACCACAGAAATGAGCTTATACACACACAATCAAATATCCTACCAATTAACAGGCAACACAATCTTCAATACTCTGACAACTTTCACCACAAACTCCCCCTTCTCAAAAATTAATAAAAACAAAGCAAAGACCAGAGATAGAAAGAGCACCACCTTGGTCACCGTACCTCCTGAGGTTTTATGATGTGAAATTCCACTAGGAAGGAGTTAACAAGCTCAAGGTAAAGAAAGTTAAAAAATAAAACAAACACACCCAAGCACTGCAAAAGGAATGTGTAGAATTAGATTAGCGGTGGTAGTATTTGCCCAAGTATATAGAGAATATACTTTTTTAAAAATTCCTGAATTATACCCTTTAAAATGGTAATTTTATGTTATTATGAACTGATATCACAACTTTTAAAAAAAGAAATGGGGGGGGGGGCAACAGGTCTCTATGCAGAGTGACTCGCAGCCAGGAAAGAAAGGTGAGGCATTCTGACAGTTCTCGGGTGCAAACTGAACTTCCTATCAACACAGCGGAAGATAGCACAGAGAAGTAAAAATACAATGGAGGGGAAAACATAGAAGTCTTTGCCTTGCAAAGACTGATAGCAGAAAACCATATTTAAGATGTCTTTCCAAGAGCTGACCCAGTGAGAAACCGGCAGCTAGCCAGATCCATGGCCCATCTCTCTACACAAGCCTGGAGAACAGGCGGCAGGAAGGTCCTGATGCAGGGGGAGCGGGGAGAGGAGCGGGGAGCAGGGAGAAGAGCGGGGAGATGAGGGGAGTGGGGAGGGGAGAGGGGAGATGTGTATAAGAGACAGGCGCAAAGGGCTCCCCCAGTGGCGCTGGTGGCAAAGAGCCCGCCCGCCAGCGCAGGGGACAGAGGAGACGCAGGCGTGACCCCTGGTCGGGAAGACCCCCTGGAGGAGGGCGGGGCACCCGCTCCAGTGCTCTTGCCCAGAGAATCCAAGGACAGAGGAGCCTGGAGGGCTACAGCCCACAGAGGTGCGGAGCCAGACACGACTGAAGCAACTTGGCACACGTGCACCCACCACTCAGAGCTGCCGAAGCCCAGGGAAAATGAGAGCTCGACGCCGCGTGATATGATGCCTGGACACGGTCCTGGGACAGAAAAAGAAGGAAACTAGTAAAACCCAATAAAATGTGGAGTCTGGGTAGCAATTATGCACCACTGCTGACTCCTCAGTTGGCACAAAGGCAGAAGACACAGCAGGGCAGCTCCGGAGCCCAGTGCACTGGCCCCACTAGTTCAGTCCCATGGTCTGAACGTTTGTGCTCCCCCAAATCCTTCGTTGACACCCAGCCCGACCATGATGGCATGGACAGGCAGCCTTCAGGAGGCCCTGAGGGTGGAGGGGGGCCCGCATGAGTCGGCCTAGCGCTCTCACAAGAGAGGCCTGAGAGGCCCCCTCACCCCTCCCCAGTGACACCCCGGGGAGACTCCTCTGAAAGAAAGCAGGCCCTCACCAGGTGCTTAACCTCCAATCACCAGGACCTTGCACCTCAGAATTATGAGAAACAAATTCTTGTTGTTTATAAGCCACTCAATTCATTGTATTTTGTTATAACAGCCTAAGACCTTCAGTATAACATACTAAGACCTTCAGTATCCTGGAACCCAAGATTACAGCGTTTTGTGGGTAAAATGATTCAAGGGTCAAAACTTAAAAAATCAAATGATTTATTTGCAAAACAGAAATAGATACAGAGAGGCAGAAAACAAATGTAAGGACGCCAAAGCAGGAGAGCGGGGGAGATGAGCTGGGAGACGGGAACCAACACATAAACACTCTGGAGACTCCGCATAAAGTAGGTAATGAATGAGAACCTGCTGTAGAGCTCAGGGACCCCTGCGCAGTGCTCTGTGGTGACCTAACTGGGAAGGTCAGATATTAAAAAAGAGGAGATCTACCTATGCATATAGTTGATCCACTCTGCTATACAGGAGACACTAACACAGCCCGACAGAGCAGTAAGATTAAAAAAGAAATTAAATACACGAATGACCCATCAATTCCACTTCTGGGTATATACCAAGAAAACTGAAAACATGTTTATGTAAAAACTTACACAGAATGGTCCAAAACAATAAAACTCTGGACAATGTAGAACTTGTAAACAAAAATTTCGCCATTAATTATAACAGTAAAAATGTGGAAAAAACCCAAATGTTCTTCAACTAACGAATGGATAAACACAGTGTGGTAGAACCATACAGTGGAATACTATTTGGCAATAATAAGGAACAAAGCACTGATACAGGTTACAACACAGCTAACCTGTGCTAGCGGAAGGGGGCCAGCCACAGAAGGCCCCACGCTGCCTAACTCCACGACATGAAACGCCCAAGGAGCTGGGAAGCAGATCAGCAGTGGCCAAAGGCTGGAGGGCTAGGAGGACAACCAGCATTTTTTTTTAATCAAATGACACAAAGCACAGAAAACAAAAACACAAAACCCCACTCTGAGACCTACCTAACCTACTTTAGCTTTGTCAGGGAGTCACAGAAAGCCTCATTTCTCAATCTTTTTACCCTCTGCCCTCTTTTGACAAACAAGAAAAATCTAAAGCCCTTTTCAAGGTATTTTAAATTTCTAATACACAATTCATTACTTACTGCTATTAGAAAAGCAAAGTAATCAATAGTAATGTTAGAACTAAAAATTGCCGGGAGCCAGCGTGAGGAACTCCGCCCGTGGCAAAGGTCATGAGGAAGGAGGCTTGGCATTACGCAAAGGCGGGATCGAGCCTCAGGAGACCACCTGTTCCCGAGCATCTACCCCCAAAACCAGAGTCTGCCTACTTTACTGTTTTATGCTCTCACCTACACCTCTGACTTTATGGGGGGCTGCCCCACCCCCCACCTCTCTCAGAGAAGGAGTTAACTTGCAGCTCCAAGTTAATAAAAATTCCTGGGCGTGACAAGAGTGTTTCAACTTACAAACTCCTCTGAAGGTTCTCTAGCCTGCCTGAGCAGGTTCGTCCGGCCACATGTGATTGTTTACAGCCTCCCAACCGTGACAGGCACGAGATGCTGTAAACTTTCTAAATACAGACTCTTTTGAGAAGTTAGAAAATTATTAGTATAGTGGGCTGATTAGAAATTATACTGGTGAAGTGTTTTTCATTTGTTGAGCCAATATTTGCTGCTAAATCTCCATATTCCCTCCCCTTATAATGAATATAACTAGCATATGGGAGAAATAAGTATTAACCTTTGATATTAATCATGTTAAACCTTAGTCTAAGTAAATTCCTTTTCTTGATTATAACCCCCTGCACCCTCACCCTATAGAAATGCAACTTTATCTGGTACCTTCGGAGGGTGGCACCTGGTTTAAGAAAAAATCACCCCTGGAAAAAATAAGTTTTCTGGTTGACTGACCATTATCAGAAAGGGCCATAAAATGTCAGCAGGCCTCATGGCCAGAAGACGATGTAAAACCCCTAAGACCTTTGTATACTTTTATATGAAGCACCTGATTTTGACAAGAGTCAGGTCTGCTGACCCCGCGTGACTCTGTATTCATCCCTATGTATAACAAAAAGTATATAAGCAAACCTGAAAATAAAGAAAACGGACCAGTTTCTGGAAAGACTGATTCCCCCATGTCGTTCTTTCTTTCCCCTTCTGGCTGAACTCCCATCTGGAGCGTGGATACTCACCAAGCCTGCTAATTTTGCCTGGGCTTCTAAGATCGGACCGAGGAGGCCTCAGTGTCTCCTCTCCTTCGGGAGAACGGAAAGACGCCTGTGGCCTACGTAGGTGGTGCAAGCTCCTTGTCTTGGAGTTTTATTGGTAGTCCACGTAAACTGAGTTATTCAGCCTCTTTTTCTCCACTAGTATTTCCTACTACACTATCCTTTTCTAATCTCTCTTTATATCTGTAATTAAATAAGTTCTTTCCTAGGACGCCAACTCCGTCTCCCCTTCGAATTACCCTGGATCCACCAGGGCTGGACCCCAGCAAAAAATGTACATTAACTTTTTGGTTCTGAAATTTCAAAATGAAAATTATACAGTGTGGAGTCAAAGGGAAAACACAACTTACTTGAAAAGTAAACAGTGATTCGAGAGTCTCCACGGGATGGCGGGTTTCGCTTTGGTGGGGGCAGAGGAGGATAAGCAGGGAGAAGGTGTGTCTCTCTCAGTTTACATAATAAAGTTAAGGTTCATATTGAAGCAAAATTCAAAAACGTCTCCTGCAGGGTCTCAATCTTTTTCACACCATGACATTTATGGCTAAAAATGCAAATGTCATGCCCTTTCGTGGTTTGTATTACAATAGTGAATTTGTTTCCTAAACATAATACCACATTATAACAATAAACATATTTTATCCAGCTCTACATGGCCTACCCTTCACCCATGAAGAAACACCATCATCTCCTCATGGGAGGAGGTACTCTACCAGGAAACTTTACCTCTGGGCTAGGAAAAGACAGAGGTAACTGACTGGTATGGGTCCAGGGTCTGAAGTGTTCCCGAATGGAGACTTGACTGACTCCATCATTTTCTACCAGAACCGCAGCATCTCCTCTGATCTAACGTCGCCTAACCCTTTCACTTCCTCTGCGGAACTTGAATCACTTGGGCTTCCCTGGCGGCTCAGACGGGAAAGCGTCTGTCGACAATGCGGGAGACCTGGGTTCGATCCCTGCGTCGGGAAGAATCCCTGGAGAAAGAAACGGCAACCCACTCCAGTACTCTTGCCTAGAAAATCCCACGGATGGAGGAGCCTGGTGTCCATGGGGTCACAAAGAGTTGGACACGACTGAGCAACTTCACTTTCACTTTCAAACTTGAATCTCAAGGGTGAACTGAATGAATCAATCCTGCTGGATTAAAAATCAGAAAAACCTATAAAGTGAAATGCTTTAAAATTAAAGTCTCCACAATTACAGCATCTAATGTGACCGTGTTTCCATCCAGAAGCTATAAGCCACTAGGTAAAACAAAAGCACATGTTTTCCTCCTGGGTGAGTCTACCATCAACGCCCCTGTAGAGTCAGGGCTCTGGGGACTTACCCCCACAGCCCTGCTCAGAGCCTGACTGAGCGTGGTTCTGTTTTGCAATCAGCCACCTCTGTGTACAGAGACCCTCTGACTCTAATAACCAATCACAACACCTGTAGAAAGAATTTTACAATGCAGCCGGTCCCTCATCAGCGGGCGCCTCCCTCTCCCCGCGCAGGGCTCCAGGCTAGGGCCAAGAGCGCACTGAGGTTGTTCAATGGGACGTGGGATCACAGGCCCATCTCCCCGGATGCAAATTTTAAGCATGAGAAACTACAGGGAAAGGTACTACATGAAAATACAGGAGAACACGTGTTTTCCTAAAACAAGGATGGGTGAGCCCAAATGACGCGGCTGTCTCTGTTACAAGTCCTTGGTTGAGCAAGTGAAAAGGGAAAACCACTTCAGCAGACAGTGTGACTAAGAGAATACATAAGAGGGTGTTATGGGTGATGGGCCAAACGAGTATAAATACAGAGCATTCATTCTGTGGTTTAAAAAAGCATTTTTATTTCAAAATGAAAAATGTCAGCTTATTAGCATAATACCGTAAGTCTAATCAGTAACACACATATGGAATAATTTTCTTTCTTAACTAAAAAAAAAAGAATTTTAAAAAATCTGAATTCTCTTGAGAGAAAGAAAATGGGAAAAGAGAAATAGACAACTCACTTAAACCTTTATATCTTTCTATATCCTAAGTTTCCCCTAAAGAGCACACATTTTTAATGCTTTTCAAACAAAGACAAAAGAAAGCAGGAACCATGAGGGAAAAAACCTGATAATGTGGACTTCATCAAAATTTAAACTGCTGATTATTAAAAAGTGAAAGTGAAAGTCGCTGAGTTGTGTCCGACTCTCTGCGACCCCACTGACTGTACCATCCATGGGATTCTCCAGACCAGAATACCAGAGTGGGCAGCCTTTCCCTTCTCCAGGGGACCTTCCCGACCCAGGAATCGAACCAGGGTCTCCTGCATGGCAGGCAGACTCTTTAAAGGCACAAGCAAAAAACAGTTAAGCCCCAGATTGGGAAAAAATATTTGCAACATGTGGCAAAAGACACAAATCCAAATACCTAGAGAACTCCTACAATCAATATATTTTTTTAATTGTTTTTAAATGGGCAAAAGAATTGAACAGACACTTCACAACAGCAGGTATATAAAAGGCAAGTATGTTAAAGTGCTCACCATCATTAGTCACCTGGGAAAGGCGCCCTAAACCCATCACAAGATGCCACCAGCCAGCGGCTGCTATGATGAAGCAGACAACACCAAAAGCTGGAG
The DNA here is from genome assembly GCA_006410635.1 of Cephalophus harveyi. Classification (NCBI taxonomy): domain Eukaryota; kingdom Metazoa; phylum Chordata; class Mammalia; order Artiodactyla; family Bovidae; genus Cephalophus; species Cephalophus harveyi. Next base: position 349,650 of record SJYT01035753.1, read on the forward strand.
AAGAGCGTAAAGCGCACAGCCGCTCTGGAAAGCTGGCAGTGTCTTCAAGGTCAATCCTACACCTATCCTGTAACGATTCCACTCCTCGATATTTATGCAAAAGAAATGAAACTGCGGGAATTCCCTGGCAGCCCAGTGGTTAAGAGCTTCCACCACGGGGGACATGGGTTTCAGGGAACTAAGACCCCACGTGACATAGCCAAAAAAAAAAAAAGAAGAAAACGTGCGTCCACAGTCCTTACAGGAATGAGTGCTCCCTGCCCCAGACGCAGATCAGGAGGAAAATGGAGAGACCGCGGTAGATTTGTACGCGGGGACACGACTCAGGAACAGAAAGGGACAAGCCACTGATGCACGCCATTCCAAGCGCTGAATTTTCAATGGTTATGCTGGGAAAGAAGCCGGATGCAAAACGTACATACTGTTTAGTCTCATTTATATGATATTGTAGAAAAGACAGAACTAATCTGGAGTTATAGAAGAAAATCAGTGTTGCTGGCAGGGGAGTGCAGGCCACCTCCAGGAGCTGAGAGACAAGCCCTCAGCAAGAGACAGCCAGTCGGCGAGAAAACCAGGCCGTCAGTCCTTCAGACAAAGCAACTGAACTGTGCCACAACCACAAGGGTCTACAGGAGCGCCCTGAGCTCCGGAGGAGCCACAGCCCGGCACAGGCGGCAGCCCCACACAACCACAAGGGTCTACAGGAGCGCCCCGAGCTCCGGAGGGGAGCCACAGCCCGGCACAGGGGGCAGCCCGTGAGCTCAAGCAGAGCCTGCAGCCGAGCCACGCCGGGACCCCGCACCCACAGAGACTCTGCGACAACAACGGTTATCGCTTGAAGCTGTTCAGTTTGCAGTAGTTTATTACATGGTAAATAGAAAACTAATATAAATTTCACACACAAAAAAGCTTTAGAATCTAATGATGTTTTAGTTAAAAAGGATAGAAACTACAGAAGAACCTTAAAGACATCATGCCAAGTGAAACGACCTAGTCACAAAACGACAAAAACTGCACGCCTCCAGCTATGTGAAGTATCTAAGGCAGATAAAGCTACAGAAACAGGAAGGAGAATGGTGGCTGCCATGGGCTAAGGGGATGGAGGAAATTGGGAGTTATTTAATGGATACAGAGTTTTAGTTTTAAAAGATGAAAAGTTATAGAAGCTTACTGGACGATGATGCAAATATATTTAAGACTACTGAACTTATTTAAAAATGACTAAGATGGTAAATTGGTTTTTTTTTAAATCACAATCTAAAAAATATAGAAATCAACATAGTCTTCCCATTTGGTCAATAACACAAGCCATTTTTAAACAGAATAAGTGAATTTAAGAGAAAACACAACACCATAATCACCATAAGAATGAAGCCTCAATCAGCTCTCACTGACCACGCGGCCTGCGTGAGCCTCTGTGAAGAACACAAATACACCAGCGTGGCGGCCCGAAGCACTACACTTCAGACAGCAACTCCCAGGAGTGACCGTGACCCCTCTGCACCACTGGGCTTCTGAAAAGGAAGAAACGGGACAGGCGCTTCCCAGGGAGGGCAACTGGAAGGCTGACCTTAGTACTGCTGTGACCCACGGTTCAAAACTTGAAACATGCAAGAAAAAGAAAGTGAGAGGCCTGACTTCCCAGCTGTAGACCTCTGGTTGATGCAACCTTATCAAATGTCTCCAGTCCTCACTTTCCCCAGCAACAGAATGGAAGTGATTACCACACCAAGTTCACCTGGCACAGCGATACACTCGCCACTGCCAAGCTCTACCAGCAGCGGCACAGTAACTTCAAAGAGGCGGAGCAAAAGCTCCACAGTATACCAGCAAAGGGAACAACCCAAGGTTGACGCCGAGGTAACTGGGATAGTTTAGAACCAAGGAAATAACTTCTACTTTATATATGCACTTAGCTTAAATTGTTTGTTCTTTTGATAGTCACTTACATATGCTTTATTAAGTTATCAACAACATAACACACCAAGCGTATTTAAAAGCTCTCATCTGCCTGCAAAAATCAGTTAAAAATAAAATCAGAGGCGTTCCCTGGTGATCCAGTGGTTAAGAATCAGCCTGCCAATGCAGGGGACATGGGTTTGATGCGTGTTCCAAGAAGACCCCACATGCCTCAGTTCAGTTCAGTCGCTCAGTTGTGTCCGACTCTTTGAGACCCCATGTTCATTACCATCTCTCGGAGTTCACTCAGACTCACGTCCATCAAGTCCGTGATGCCATCCAGCCATCTCATCCTCAGTCGTCCCCTTCTCCTCCTGCCCCCAATCCCTCCCAGCATCAGTCTTTTCCAATGAGTCAACTCTTCGCATGAGGTGGCCAAAGTACTGGAGTCTCAGCTTTAGCATCATTCCTTCCAAAGAAATCCCAGGGCTGATCTCCTTCAGAATGGACTGGTTGGATCCCCTTGCAGTCCAAGGGACTCTCAAGAGTCTTCTCCAACACCACAGTTCAAAAGCATCAAT